>JAGVSP010001431.1:0-74176 GCA_022494985.1 Micrasema minimum
GAGAAAGGCGTGGAGTGGTCAAGTACAACAAGTGCATGAGAAGATGTGTAAAAGTAGAGAAAGCAAGGAAAATGTGCCAGGGCAGAGTAGTGTGGCGTTCTATCTTCTATGTCCATCAATTCGAGGAAATGGCGAGATGGTTAGTTAAATATATTGCCAATTTTTTATTATTTAAGTGGCTAATATTGATTTTTTTAACTTATTAAAATCGCACTTCAACAGCTTTCAGTCTACTTTCATTCTATTATTTCCAACTCCATGCTTCTCCATACATAAGGGTTGCTACCAGCACTCTTTTAAAACAGAACGATTTTGAAAAAACCTTAATTTTACAGAGCAAGCCCTCCTAGGGCTAATGAGACGTTCAAATATTAACCCTTCGACTCGTTTTATTCATGTTTTTGTCCCATCCTTATTACATTTGTCTCTTGGAAACGATGGGTCCCTGGGACTTCCGAAAAGGTTTCTCTGACCTCCATAACTTTTCGCAACTACCGTTGTGCTTTACGTGAAACAATAGAATCAAAGCTTCAAGGCGAAACTTTGTGATTATTGCTCTGAAGTATGAACTGTGCACGCTTATTCAATTTTGTATTTGTTAAATAATACTAAAATACACACACCGTGTTTCACGCTGACGCTACCAAGCTTCGGCGGATGAATATTCGTGGTATTCTGAGAAAAAATCGTAAAAAAGTTAAACAGAGCAATTCTAATTTCTTATATAAAAATCGCGTGTAGATATTTGTTTCTACCATATTGATATTACTTGTTACAAGTATCTACCATGAATTCCCCTTATATCCGCCATATCCCCTTATATGTATAATAAGTTTTAAGAAAAACCCTATTGATCTAACTTTAAGCTTTCGTAATTGTGTTTTAACAAAACTGTCAAAATAGCACAAAATGTTTTTATGCATTTTTAAAGCTTCAGTCCTTTAGATAAAAACGAGTTCAATTTTCCTCGTGGTCGTGGCAAAGTTGGTCTTTTCTCCGTAGATTTATGCTTATGGCGTATAACACCCCAATAAATTTCCTGAATTCTTTCTGCCTTCTGTCGCCGCGGTACTTTTGTTCATTGCATTGTAGGGAACGGAATCTGCGCACACGACCTCCACATACTGCCTTTGTACAAAAACCGGAAAAATTCCCATAAACAAACTCGTTTTATGCTATTTCCTTTTCATTTTGTCAAGGTTTTGTGCACATTTACGTTATTGTTGTAAATCAATGAATATGAAACATTTTACCTTCGTGCATAAATAAATGTCAATACAATCTTTACATCTTTGAATTCTTCACATTTTGTATAAAACTTCCTTAACAGAATTGTCATCTTGCTTTTTCATTTAATAGAAATTAGCTAGATACACTGAACACTGCATATTTATGGTGTTTCAATGTAAAGTAGTAATAAAAAATATAAAGCAAAAATAAAAAATTGGAGTGACATCTTCAGGCGTCTTCTAGAGTAAGTAATAAAGCTCGGGAGGGCCTTACCTTCATCTAATAAAAGATGATTGCCAAAAAAAATGCTTTGCAATCTTTTCAACAGATGACACCAGCATAGAAAAATTCTGTAAAGCGGAATGACGAAGACAATTTAAATATATATATTGGTTCCAAAATTTGTCATACACGGTTATCAGATGATGGGCGGAATGGGGAATGTTGTAGTACGTCAAGTGGCTACTTAACCCAGCCAATGACAGGTCATAAGCCCTGTAAATGCCTTGACAACCCACATTCGTGTCCAGAGTTTCTCTGTCTCTGTTGGGATATCAATAATATCTAAAGTAGTAGTATTTGAATTTTAATGCATGGACAAAACATTGCGTTATACATTTGTCAATTGGAATATTGAGAGGTAATGATGTTAAAGCACCACTAGCACTTGTATGCATCGTGTCTTTAAAGTCGAACATATTTTTTGTAAACTTATTATTGTCTACTATTTAACAAAATGTTAAATCCAAATCAGACTGGCAATGGAATTCTTTCATATCTATTTACCAAATGATGCAAAAATGAAAATGTCCTTCTTACATTTGGCAGCTCAAAAAAATATGATTGAACGATGACGATTTTATGATATCTAGACAATTATTTTTTTTCAATTTTACCATAAAACCGAAATAAGTGGAAGGTTTTAAATTGATAAATTTTAACATTATTCTTAAAGATTCTATTATACTATATATATATATTATACTATATAGCGTTTCTATTCTACCGAAAGTCTTGAAATTTTCGATTAGTTTTAAGGCATTGATTTAAGAATAATTATGATTTCAGTAAAAGGAAATATTTTTTCATTCTTGATTATATAATTTATCAATAATCAATAATTTATCTGATTTTCTTTACTCTTCTCTGTCTCAGGTTCGTGGCTGGAGTGTTCCTCCGCCACAACGACACCCCGGTGGTCCGCGCCTCCGGCCGGGAGTTGAGCTACGTGCTGCTGGCTGGTATCCTCATGTGCTACTGCGTCACGTTCGCTCTCGTCATCAGGCCGAGCGACTTGGTCTGCGGCGTGCAAAGGTAAATATTCTGCCGTAAAATCTTCGGGTTGCTGCGGTTGGGCGGGTAGTTGTAACTAACGACCAAAAAGGGGGTAGAATTACTGTAAAATTAGAATCCCTATCACTGTAAAATTGGGCCAGGTCCTTGAGCAGGCTGGGGTGAATGTGTTTATGACAATGTTAGAGCCAAGACAGTAATAGGGGCAATGAGAGCATTTGGTCGCGTATATTACCTTCTTTTATTACGCTTTTTCCAGTTAAAAATGAATCAACAAAATTTTTATCAAATAGTATATTAATTGGAAACTTACTAACACTACTACTTAAGTTATTGGGTTCTTAGAAAGAAACATACTTAAACAAAATATTATCGGATATTACATACAACTAGATTATCTCTGAATAATCAATAGTTGTTCAGAATTTACTAATCTAACTTTAATCTAAATCGACGAGCCAGCAATCTATCAAATTTCGCAATCTATCGAATTTCGCGGATTAGACTTAAAAAATGAAAGAATGATGAAAGACCGGCTAAAAAAATGTATGATGCGACTGTGCCTGGATGTAGAAGTCGAGGAAGGCCGAGAAAGACATGGCATGATCAAGTAAAAGAAGTGCTTGAAAGTGGGCATGTAAGAAGTCGGAATAATCAACGTGCGTGCATGAGAAGATGTATGAATGTGGAGGAAGCAAGAGAAGTATGCCAGGACAGAGTGGTGTGGCGTTCTATCCTCTCTGCCTTCCCCTTCGGTGAAATGGCGTGATGGTTAGTTATTTAGTTAGTTTAGATTTTAAAAATCGGTATAGTTTTGCCGGACTGAAAAAATACTCAATAGTTTTTAAAACAGTCTTGGGAAAGGGTTGGGCTTTTATTGTATCGCCTGAAAATCTAGTGTAATGATTTCAAATTTTGTAATAATATAATTGTGTGTTATGTTTGAGATTGGGATTTTGGACTCAGCCAAAGTAGCAGCCGTATTTTCTCCGGCGTAGTTGCTGGATGTTGACGGAAGTTGCGGTGGTTGGGCGGAAAGTAGTTGTAACTTATGAGTATAAAGGGGGTAAAATTACTTATGTTCCTATCACTCTTAATTTGGACCAGCTCCTCGAGCAGGTGAATGTGTTTTGACAATTGTATAACCAAAACAATGATAGGGGCAATGAAAACAATGATAGGGGCAATGACAATTGTAATAACCAAAACAATGATAGGGGCAATGACAATTGTATAACCAAAACAATGATAGGGGCAATGAAAGCATTTGGTAGCATACACGTGGAGTAAACTCTTAGTACAACCCGAAAACTGATGAATCTACATCAAATTTGGAATCGAATGTGTAATATGACTTTTTAATATGAGCTTGAAAAAAAAAATATCTGTAAAAGCTCTCAGTACCACAGATTAAGTCAAACTTCACAAATTCTTATTAAAATGCGGTTTTTATTTTGTTTTATTTATGGATACGGTTAATTTGACTTAACAGATATTTTATAACAATTTGCAAAAATACTTCGTACTCGATTTTCTTAAAAACTATGGGTCAAATAAAATAAAAAAATCGACTCCAAATATGACGTTGATTTACTGGTTTCCCGATTGTATATCTAGTTTTGTTACACCGTGTATATTGTATAACCTTCTGTTTTTGAAAAATTTCTCTGGTCCCGGTTAGACATTTGGATTCGTTTAAAATTTTTGTAAAATAAGATTAATAAAGTAAAAATATTTTCCATAAATAGTTTTATATATATTATAAATACCGATACAGTTTTCCTTTGTGTGGAAGACATAATAATTTCATTGACAACCGTATACTAAAACTACTAAGCCGTTGTTCACTGAAATTAATATTACGCCAGTAAATCCAACTTCAGCGTTGATGAAATTTCATCATCGACATCACCATTATACCATATCCGCTCTGCATGTGGAGCATATGGATTCCACGAACTGTCTCCAAACTAAGCGACCGACCGCAAGTTTCCGTGCATTCACCCAAGTCAGATCCACGTGCCTTAGCTCTGACGCAAACTGCCGACGGATTGTTGACAGTGGACGTCCAGGATGCCGAGAACCTGATGCCTTGTTAAATAGGCAAGCATGATTAAGGCTCTCACCACTGTATTCCTAACAAAGTCAAACCACCGCACACCTAATATTATTCTGAGAAACCTATTCTCAAAACTCAGAAGCCTACTATTTTGGGCCTTGGTTAGATGCCACTATTCGCAGCCATAGAAGATAACGGCATGATTCAAGCGTGATGCAGGCGTTATAAATGCGGCATTTTTGAAAATGTAGTCGCTGGACATTTAAAATCTTAGTTTTAAATTTTGCTGTACCACAATTTGTTTCATAATTTTCACATTTAATCCTGAGTTGGTGAAAAATCCTCAAATCTAAATATTTATACACATTACGAAAAAGCCCATTTTTTTAAAATAGGTGGAGATATTTTAGAGAAACGATTTCTACGACATACCAAAAATTAAACTCTCAATCTATAGATTAGCATATTTTGTGTTGATTTATCTCGAAAAAAGAACCTATAAAACAAAAAAATGCTCAAAATGTTAAGTAGCTTATAGCAAGTTTTTCTTTTTTGGTGGTGAAAAAACCTCTGTTAAAAAATAACAAAAAAATTGATATGTTATAAAATATGAATAGGTACCTAATTTAAATTAATAAAACAGGAACATAAATCGTTAAAAAAAAGGTATTTATCCGATCATCATACTTGTCCAATACTGTTATACAATCATGAAAAAGTAACTTCGTGGAAAAATGTAAAGGTGGTCAATTTCCGGACATTTTTCATAATATAACATGTTATAAATCTATATTCATGCCATGTCTGTAGGCAAGTAAAATCATGAGCTGAAAAATGCTGAATCATCGGAACAAAAGAACTGTCTGCTTTACAAATTCAAGACAGATAACTAAATTAGAATAAAGTTTCTCTAGCGTCCAGTAAGTCAAAAATACCAAAAAAATCTGCTGAAAACATGTTTCATGAGATATTTTTCGTCGTAGAATACCTGAGAAGGGTATGTAGCAGGTTTCTCTCTACCTCCCTTCCCACAAGCATGACGTGATCGTACTTCCAAGTTATTTTCCTGCCTTCCCTACAGGATATCCAATCAAGAATAACTATTAATATTTCTAGCTGTTATGCTTACTTTTGCACTACAAAGACCTACCATTTGTTCTGATTAATTGCTTTCCTAGACGCTAATACCTAATCAGAATTATTACTCAATTCATTTTTAATCTTACTAATGGTAAAATTTTGTTTACATCTCTGCATTATTAAAAAAAAATACAAAATAAAAATACTTTAAGCCTTTCTAACCAGACTTTTTGTCTTTCTTTCATCTTTCTTTTTTCTTCTTTCTTCTTTCTTCTTTCTTGCTTTCATTCTTTCTTCTTTCTTCTTTCTTCTTTACTTCTTTCTTCTTTCTTCTTTCTTCTTTCTTCTTTCTCTCTCTACTTTCTTCTCTTCTATCTTTCTATTTCTTCTTTCTTCTTTCTTCTTTCTTCTTTCTTCTTTCTTCTTCTTTCTATCTTCTTTCTTCTTTCTTCTTTCTTCTTACTTCTGTCTTCTTATCTTTCATCTTCTCTTTCTTCTTTCTCCCTTTCTTCTTTTTCTCTTACTTTCTTCTTTCTTTCTATTCTTCTTTCTTCTTTCTTCTTTCTTCTTCTTCTTCTTCCTTCTACATCTACATAAATTACCATTTGGGTGGAGATATTGTATGTTTTATGTACCGCCCAAATCTACGATCCTTTTTATCTGTTTTGTAATAACATTCCAAGCATATTTTCTTTTTATAGAATTTTTCGTTTATGGCACGGAGGTAAGGAAAACCAATAGGGAATTGTGATTTTGTCTTCTCCAAACATTATTGCTTAACCCTTTATACGCTACTGACTGTGAAAATCTTTTGTATTATTATGTCAAATTCATCGCATTGCTAAAGCGCAACAACTATTGTAAGGAAACCATGGTACTGATTGGCGAACATAAATTTAATATTGGAATGTATATTCATCCACACCAGTCCTCGGTTGTAGGCAGTGTCATGTACTCGTCGGACGTATACGTGCTGAAACTACGCTGCTGGCTGAAATCGTATGCATGATGAGCAGCACAGCGTATGCTTAGCCATGGAGGCGTATGTGGAGCAGTGCATTATGCTCCCCACAAGGGAACGGATCTATAATAATGACGACAATACCACGAAGTATGTATATACTCTAGCGTCAAGGTCATGCTGTTTCCAAAATATGTTTCAGTCTATGGGTGTGGCATTTGGCTTTTACTAAAAAAGTCGGAAGTAGATCGCACGTGACAGTAATAACGCAATTCCCAGTGGCGATATTCTGAACAACGCGATACATTTATCCACCTATAAATGAAGCCTTTCCGGCTCGCCATTATCGAGTTTCTTGTACAAAATATTATGAAACTATGGCTTAAAACCCTTCAACTATAAATAACTGTGCTGAAACAGAACGTTTCCATAGTGGAAGTTTCCGTTTTATACTAAAAGACATGATGTGGGTTTGTTTCCTTTTATTAAAATTAGATTGTTAAAAAATGCTATGTTACTTGGTGGATATTTATTAACTTAAAATCCAATTTAGATTACTACTACTACTTTCTCTTAATCCCAATAGTGCATAGGGCACTGCATCGGTACACCAAGCTGCATTCTTTGATTCTTGATCATTTTATAACATGAAGGTCACCCGATTTAACACAAAGAAAAAAAAAAAGATTTTTGCATATTTTCGTATTTAAAAATTGTACATCTCTGCTATTGTAATGTCTTGTTACTGCAACGTTTCCAAAAAAGCATTTTGGCTGAACTATTTTATCGGTTAAGAAATTAACGGCCAATGGCTTAGCTTATCATAAGGGAGCGGAAATGGATAGATTGATTAGTTTAGATTGAGGTAGATGTAGATAAATTTATCACGTTATACAGAATTACATCCAGGTGGGACACGTGAGTGCGCTCCTTTTGGCTGAGCCGACGACGTTGATGATTAGATGGAAAAAAGAATTAAATCAAGATGGCGCCCAACAGGGTCAGATTCCTAGTCACAAGAGCTGCAGACCAATAATGAGGCCAGTTTGGAAACACAATGCTTTATCCATTAAAAAAAGTTTATCGTCGTTCAACTGTCACTTAGAATTACAACACGAATTTTTAGCGAAAACGTGTTCGTACCAACCTTTCAAATAGTATTAAAAGTAAAGGTGTTTGATGGCTCAGAGAAAGCGTCGCGTCATTTGAGTTATGTTTTGCTTAATGAAAACCATTTTGAATTAAACATTGCTTTAATTGTGGAGAACGGAAGAAGAAAGAAACAACATTCTAACCCTTTTCTTTACATCGAAACTAATGATTTACGAAATGTGTACTCCAGCACTTCCTATATATTTTTTTTATATTCGGTCTAAAGCCATAATCATAGCCGCTAAGTCAATTCTACCTGGAAATTGGATTTACCTATTATACGCATAATAATTTTATTCAAATTTTAACTTACATTTTACTATTTATATCTCAAAAAAGATTGTCAACGCTATGACTTGGTGTATCCTTTTTTAAAGTTAAAATAAACGTTTATTGTCATCTAAATAAGACCCTATACCTAACATTCATATTTGAAAATTATTTTCTAATTTTAAAATTGTCTAAATTTAATTAACAGTTGCACAGTGCTACATCTATAAATGCACACTTTAACCCTTTTTGCACAGACACCATGATCAAATGATGTTATTTATTAATAAAATGATTCAATCGGGTAGAAAGGTCGCATTTAATCGACCTTGGTAGTTGATCGTATCAGGGGCTAAATTCAATAGTAGGTACAGGTTAAAGGTGACAGTCTATCTATTTTATCGTGGTTTACCCTTTTTATAATCAATGAGCTATTATGTATTCGTATTTTATTGATGAGGTTAAACGACTGAGTAGTAAGAGTAGTTTTGTTTGTTCATCGAATATTTGCACGACACCTATTCATTATATTTAATTTGCTCTTGAGTATTTGAACAACGTGTACAAAACTAGCCATTTATTAAATTGCGGTTTCAAATCAAAAAAAGGCATTTTTGGTGTATTTATTGTAATTTGCTACCTAATTGCATTAAGTTCATGTTAAAGAATTTAAAATTTCTTGTGGTATTCAGTTCCTTATATGGTAATTCGACCCCAATGGAATAAATTTTCCAATTCATCGTAGTATGGTCTTTTCTTTTTTCAGACTTGGAGCATGTTTTTCTACTACAAGTTTTAAATTATTTCTTCTTTTATTAATCTTGTATTTTTGTTTTTCCAGGTTTGGAGCTGGTTTTTGCTTCACCGTTGTGTATGCCGCCCTGCTTACCAAGACAAATAGGATCTCCCGAATATTCAACGCAGGAAAACATTCTGCCAAGAGGCCTAGTCTCATCTCTCCAAGGTCTCAGCTAATCATCTGTTCAGGATTCATTGGAGTTCAGGTAATGGAAAAAATATATATTAAAAACAGTTGTCGGATCTCTGCACTATAATACTATTAGACATTTTAAATATTAGGAAAGCAGCCCCTTAATTGAAATGTTAGAGCATATCGTAAAAACTTATGTTTCTTTTTTAACAAAAAAAAACTCTGAATTACATGTTGCCAATGAAGATTTAGCCACCACTTTGGTTACCTCTTGTGGTGATTGTTTTATGTGGGTGCACAGAGAGAAATGAAAGAGTACTTACAGTTTCTAGTGCACATTTATTACACAGAAGTTAAATGAAAGGAAATACAATGAAAATTGAACTAAACTTAACTAATTAAACTAAGATTGACATGAATTATTAAAATGGAAAAGTGCGAAATGAATTTAGATTGCCACACAATTTGACGGCAAGAAATTTGTACAAAAGCGACGTGTAGTCACGATGAAGGTTAAAATGGCTCTCATGATTGTTCGATAGCGTTTGGCAGAGTTCGGTAGATCTTGCTTCGTTCCGCGTCGCCCGCGTGACGTATTTCTTTCGCCCCAAAGATACTAAAACTAAAAGTTATAGTCGTGAAATCAATCTAAATTTGGTTCTACGTGTGTTAAATTTTAATTCAAATACAATACGCTGCGCGTTGATATAACGTCGCGTCGGCGTCGTTGCACATCAAATATGGGCCATGTGAATCTGAACACATTTTGAATTAACCGATAATAACCGTTTTTTAAACAGAGAAAACAGAAAGACACTTTAATTAGTGGCAAAATTTAGGAAAAATAAAAGTAAATATGTACATATTAGTATTTTATTCTGTTCAGTCTTTGTATGTGTATCAAATGATCAAGATACACTGCACTTGGTGGACCAATGCAGTGCCCTATGCACCAGTGGATGCGGATAAGGGAGAAAAGTAGTAGTAGTAGTTTGTATTTATACAGTAGGTAATATAATAATCGAGATTAAAACGTATTCAGAATTACATAACCGATACCGTACATGGCGGCCTCCGTAGCGTAATGGCTAAGACGCTGGACTCACGATGCGGAGGTTCCGGGTTCCATTCCCGGTGAGAACTCAAAAAATCAAAAAGTGATTTTTCTCAAGCCTGGGTGTTTGTGTGACTTTTGTTCCCCTCTGTAATTGGGCCTCCTAGCCTGTTGAGGTGGTTAAAAAATAAATAAATAACCTCGAGAATTTAATCGACAATCAACACTTTAATTTCCATTTTTTATTTGATTTAAACATAAATAGGTATGTCGATTACTGTCCAACGCGCATTTATTTATTGCCATCTTACGAGGGAGGTTAAGGGTTTTAAACTCTCAAAATCTTGAATCAAGATAACTAAAACAATTTGTACAAGGGATTTAGGATGTTTAATTAGTTGCCAAAGAAGATTAGGAGGCTGGGACTGTTGCATCGGGTTTGTGGGATAGTAATGGGTTTGGTAAAGTTTAGACTTTCTGTACTTCTTCGAATTTCATCATGAAAAATGATATAAATTAATTTAAAATAAGCGTTAGTCAGAACTGACAACCGATTTGAATTGTGATTTTAGGGATTAATATCATCATTAGAAATTTTGTTGTTTTTAAGGTGAAATTCCGGATATATTTTACAGTCACAACACTTCTAAAAAGTTACTTCATGTACTTTTTTCATGGAAAATGCGCAGAACAATTTTCAAAAAAGTTAATGAATTCAATGAAAAAAAATAAAAGGATGTCTTTTTTTAAAAAATGGATAACCTAAGGTGGTAGAAAAAATTAAAACCAAAGTTCATAAAGTTTTAGGGGATTTTCGAGCTAGCTTATATTTTAAATATCCTTAAAAAAAAAAAAACCATTTTTCGTGTTCCGCTAACTTGGTCCCATGCCAATATCTAGTTTTAGGAAAAATAGAATTTTTCGCTAGCCTCCGTACTCATTTTAATAAAATAAAATACGTTACGTTACATATTTATATATGAACAACCCGTATGAATTTTACGACTATCCAAGATTTAAAGCTGTTCATACATATGTGCGTAGATTTATACATACATACTCGTTCACATACTTTTCATACATACTCGTAATATCTGTATTTTAATGCTATGATACTTAGTGGTTTCGAAAATCGTTATTTCTATCAGTCTTACACTACAGTCATTCTAAGATCAGTAATCCTATTACGTATGTAGAACCAAGGTTGAAAAACACCATATTGGTAATCGAATAATGCTGCTTAATCAATCGTATCGTATTTATTAAGCCATTATAACTAACTCTTTTAAAATTAACTTAAATTTTAATAACATAAAATAAAATAATTCTGTAAAATTTAACAAACTGTCTCTCGCCGTTTCCCCGAAGGGGAAGCAGAGGGAATAGAGTGCTACACTTCTGTCTTTGCACGCTATTTTTCCTTCTTCATCACGTCGATTATGCAGACTTTTATTATGTGTCCACTTTAAAAAACTTGTACTGGATCATGCCGTGACTTCTTGCATTTTTACTATAAAACCCTGGCAAACTTGTATCATATATTTTAAGCCGTTCATTCATCATTTATTCGCTTCTTACGACCGAACGATCGTGAAAGCCCATCCTTGCTATCTGCCCTAATTTCAAAATTTGTACATACGTCAAACTACACATTTTCCAGAATGATCGCATTTTGACAGCATTCAATCTACTTTCGTTACTTTTTCTCAATTCCATGCTTTGCTTCCAAACATTAGCGTTGGTACCCGATCTTTATTATGAATTGCTAATTAGGCTCTATCGACAAACACTTGCACTATTAACTTTGTCACCGGCACTAACAATCATATTTCCAGCTTTTTCAATTTTTACATTTCTTTTCCTTTAATGAATGGATTATCTCTTGTATTTTTATTTAACTTAGCAGCATAGAGAACTTCAGATTATCAAATGCTTTACCTAGACATTTGTGATAAACGTTTTTTTTCCTTACCAGGTTGTGATAAATGGAGTCTGGATGATAATATCCCCCGCCCGCGCCATGCACCACTACCCTACAAGAGAGGACAACCTTCTCGTGTGTGACAGCTACGTGGACGCTTCCTACATGATAGCCTTTAGCTACCCTATAGTGCTGATCGTCGTCTGTACCGTGTATGCTGTCTTGACTAGGAAAATACCAGAGGCATTCAACGAGAGCAAACATATTGGTAAGTTTATATTGAGAGCCTAACACACTGGAGATAACATGACAAAAATTTACTTATGTGACAGCTACGTAGACGTTTCACATGTGATTCTATCCTCCACCCTAAATGAAAATATTTGGTACTTATCTTATTGAGTGTCTATCTCGAAAGTTGATAAAATTAAATTTATTTTTAATTGTTCCGTCAAAATTTGCTTTTACCATCCGTTTTTGTCTGTCATATTTTTGAACCTTATTTACCTACCATTTTTGTGATAGTATTAGTGATTGACATTGATTAAAGTATGTGTGTAAATTAATATTGTTTTAAACTTTCGAAAAACAAACATTTCGTAAATTTTCGAAAAAAAAAACATGAACCTGTAAAATGCTTTTTCCTCGGCACGAGTGGTTATTCCTTTCCCCCAAGTGAGGAAATGCCATTAACCGATTAACAATATGCCATAATAAAACTGTATTGTACTTTTTAAAATATAAATGGATAAAAATTTTTATACGAGGTAAAATAATGTAACTGCAATTTGCTTACAATTTGCACAGAAGTCGATATTAAAAATACGTTTGACATAAATTGTTTTCATGCATTCCTCGAACTGTTCCTAGTGACTTGTAGGAAAATCAAACGGATCCAACGTAAGGTCCCAGATTAAATTATATAAATGCCAAACTTTGAGTCCCGTAGGAATTCAAATTTCAACCAATCCAACATTTGAATTTTAGTGTACTCTGTATGTGACTGATCCGGAAATGTTCTACATATGCCGGTTCACTGGTATAATGAGATATCTTACCGTGCGGTATGTTTTTTTGAGTGATTGTCAATAATATATTTATCGGAACCTCCCGTGGATGTCACTCAGGTTTTATACGGCGGACGTGACCCAAAATATGTCAACGGGGTAGCAAAACAAACGCAATGTGAGATTTTGTAGTAATGGGTTGGGGTAATTAATCTAATGTGCGTATTGTATCTATTTTTACGTGTCGTCAAAAAAAACTTGACGTTACTTTTAAGAGTTTAATGGTTTCCCAAATTCTACCCCTGGGTAGAAAAAAAACTACTCGTATATTTGGTAAAACAGACTGTTTTGAAAAAATGGGAACACGTGTATATTGGGCCCATTTATTTTATATTTTCTTCGTTATACGTATATTAATCGGCCATACAATTCAACACTGACCATAATTATAACAGCAGGAATACTTAAAAAACCGTTTGATTTAAGTATAAATTTGGATTATTTAAGTCCTAAAAAATATTGTACGTACTTATTTGCACTTACGTCAGCTTTACCACCATGGCATAACATATCCCAGAAGGTATATTATCCACTTTTCCAGAGTGCAGCATCGCAGGGATGACAAAAAAACTCCCTTAAATTATTCTGACTTCACTGACTCTCCCCAGATGATTTTATTAAAACCACTAAGCGTTGGTTTCATAAAAAATAATTTTTCGTTATTTATTTCACCTTCATTTGCATAGAAAACGAATAATTTATGATATACGGAGTTGAACTCTTGTAAAATAAAAGGTAGTTTCTAGCACTTTATCTGGTCAGAATATGATGCAAAAGTTTTATTATTTTTACAGGGCGATTCTATGAGTAAAATGTTAGCACATTTTTAAAAACTATTTACAATTGCGGTTTAAAAATGCAAAATGATCATACACGCTTTAATATAAGAGAGCCATGGAAAATTATGTTTGTTTGTTTGCTCAAAAATCATATTACGACATTAAAATGCAAAACGAACATGGACGCTCTAGAAAATGGGATAAAAATATTCATACAATTACTATAACGTCATGGTAAAATTATTCATAATGTGATTGATCCCATGAGTATATTCACTGATAACCACGTGGTTAGTGGAATCTTTTTCATGTTTTGCATTTAAAAATTTATTTTAAATAAACTCCATTGTCTGGCACTGAACTTGAAGAAGTTAAATAAAACTACTTGGTACCTACACTTCCACTTTTATTTCGACGGTCCCAACGTATACTGTCGAATCTGAAAAAGGGCGATTTTCATTTTATTATATTAAACTGTCCAATTTACATAATATTTTGAGGTGATCAAAAAAATTTTATTATGTTCCATTCAAAAAAACCCAAAATTTAAGAGGAAAAAAAAAATTTTTTTTACTACCCTAAATATTATGTAAATTGGACAGTTTAATACAATACAACAAAAATCGCTTTTTTTCAGATTCGACAGTATACGTTGGGACCGTCGATTTATTTGGCCAGTTGGCGCTTTCCCTCTTTTACGGGCATCTTATTATACACTTAAATAATTATATCATGGAATTTCTCCAAGAAAAGATTTCAAGCGGACATTTCCCAAACATCAAAATAAAGTATAAAGACATAATAGTTCACCTAATCGCTGCTTGCCATTTCATTTATATCACTATTATTATAAGTTGATTTTCCATATTATGTTTCTAAAGTTGAATCTAATATAACTCACAGCGCTGAGCAATTCTGCTTTCTGCAATTTCCAAGCACAAATATTTGCGAACTCTTTCGAAAACAAATGCGGATATGTGACGTCATTTGTGCTCTCAGAGGCCAATGTTATTTCTGCGACCGATCGCTAAAGTGAAATCCATGACCCGAAAATTCAAGTGGTGGTCAGCAGGATGTCCAATATTACAAAAATAAACTCTTCCTTAAGGGATTTGCTGAAGTTAAGGTCTGGATAGTGATGCGAACGATCAGTTTGATAATCTAATACCATTATTTTAATAATCAGTTATTGTCATATTGGATTACTTAATGGCGTTAAAAGAAACCCGTTATTTTAAACCTTATTTTGATCAAATTTTACTGTCAATAGGTTAAAATTTTAAATATACCTCAAAGACACTTTAACTGTTGAATTTAAATGAAAATAAGTTTTATCAATTCATAATCGCTACGAAAAATTTAAGTGTAAAAAATAACTCATTCTGTAAATTTCTGTTTTTGTTTATTTGTTTCACATTTAATATATGGAAATAATCGAATATTTAAAAAACCACATACGAAAATTTTTAATATCTTTACTGCACAACTCTTATCTTAAGCAGGAAGGCATTAAACAGCCTACATATTTCCCTGAAATTAATATTCATGGCAAACATACCCTTTGTCATAAGCTTATCGTATTTAACTCAGCCCAAATATTCACAAAGTAGCATGACGCGTCCTAAATAAACACCCGCTTAATTCATATTTAAATGTGTTTTTTCATAAATATGAAACACGTGAATTTCGTAACATTATTATTTCATTATTGACATGACACAGAGCAAACAGTGTTGTTAAAGGTTAAGGAAAATAAAGTTCAGGGAAAAACAAAGAAGAAGCCTTGTATATCTATTTTCAATTTGACCCGTGAATAGAAAATCAATAATAGGTTTACAGACCTCAATTTCATACTATTAGGCTTTTGAAAAATATCAAAAGAAACTACGTGCATACATAGAATATAATAGGCATTTAAACATGATTTGTCATAAAGATTATTCATTGGTCACAATTCACAATATGCACCGTATTTCACGATAACACTGTGAATCTTCGGAGGGCTCCTAAATGCTAATTTAAAAAATCTCGATAAAGTTTTCAAATAACGCAATTCTGGAAAAAATATTAAAAAGTATATTAATAAAGTGTCGCGTGTAAACTGTCGGGGTACGTCAGTATTGCTTTATACTAACTTTTTTATAAATAAAAATGAATCGCAATTTTTTTAAAGACTTTCTCAGAATACCACGAATATTCACCCTCCGGAGTTTCGCGGTGTCAATGTCATCGTGAAACACGGGGTATACATGATAGCCTCACTATAAAGTTATCGTTTTTTAAGAGACGCATTATTTAGTGATTTTGTTATATCATGGAAATCCTTTTTTATTGATATAATGGCTACTCGTGTCATTGGAGGCATCCAATCTAATCAAGACTAATCTAATTGAATTACAAAATTGACGCTCTGTCTGCGGTGCGAAGTTATCCTAACTTAATCAAAACATGCTTGTGTAAAAAAATCTTGAACTTAATTGTGTCTTAATTAAGGTGTTTTCAAAACGATTTTCCGGAGTTATTGACAATCACAAAGTTTGAAAAAAAAATATCATTTATATCCCTTCTTTTAACTTTTTTCTTGAGAAATTCTGTGACAGATTTCATTTTAAAAAATACATTCATAGAAAGAAAAAGGTAAGCATTCTTCTTCTGAGTGGAATTTTAATTATTTTTTTACGAAAGGAAGTAGCAAAATAAAAACAATTCGTTAATAAAGAGCGCATCAAATTCTAGGGAATTGGCGTGCCAGTTTTTGATTTAATGTTTTATTTTCTCGTAAAATAAAACCATTGTGGCCACTTTTAGTGAACACCGGCGTTCCATGTTATAAGTATAGGGCAAAACACGATTTTGTCTTATGACAGTACACCCTTATGACAGCACTGCTGCACCACGCTTATAGAAAAATCATATTAAAGTGATTAAAACCATTTTTTGTCTAAATTTAGAACACACCACTTCCTGAACTTATCGAAAATGTTTATTTTAATGGACGACTCAGAATTTTGGGAGAATTTTTCGCCCTAAAAGGTTATGACAAATTTCAAGAATACTCAAAATACATTTGTACCCAGTCATTATTTCAAGGACGTGTCAAAATACTTCAACTCCTGGGTGATAATCGAACTTGGATTCTGTGAAATAATAGACCTTTTCAAAATAATAATGGAAAAAAGGTTTTTGTCGAACTACGTTACAATTATTATTAGTACAATTTGATATTATTTTTATCTTACCGTCAGACAGTTAAAGCCTTCATATCGGAGAATTAATCTTTTATCTTTTGGCGAAAATTCAGAGGTACTGGGCCATCCCCTATTCTATTTAAAAGATAAGAGTGATTTAAATAATATCCTTTTTACATATATTTTTTTATTATTCTAATTAAACACGAATTTTTTCTGTCTAGCGCTAATTGTTATAGAGAATCTATAATTAAATGCTTTTTATTTATCAAAAAACTACCAATCTATCAATATGAACGGGTGGTGGCCCAGTCATAGGGTCGCGGTTTTTAAGTCTTCAGATCCTATTTTTAAGCAGAAGCCGCTTAGGATTCAGTGAAAATAGTATTTACAAGTTAAAATATAATAATATAAATTTATATTCAAACCTTGAGGTTGGTAGTGCAAGCCTTTAGCAAGCCAGGTTCAAATAAAAAAATAAAAATAAGCGTAGTTTATACAAAATAAGAATAAAACCAAATAAAAAATATAAAAAGAAAATTTGATTTAAAAAGAGAAATAAAATAATTTAGAAAAAAAAATTAACAAAAGATTGAAGGTGCTTAAGTATCATCGTTGATTTGTATCTGGCCATTACTTTTATTGATTGTGAGGGCAAATACCGCAACATTCATTGTACAAACATTAAATTTGCCTGCGATGCATAAACCTTCACCGTTTTATATTATTTTTATCAACTTATATATTCCACAATAGCATAAAGCGTATACTTTTCCATGTAGTGGATTACAAAATTAGACCAAAGAACTTTTTTTTGTGGGCGGTAAAGGGTAAAAACTGCATATTTAACAGAAAATTCACACAAAATGTAAAAGTTTATATTAATATTGTATTTATAAATAAAGTTTTAATACAGTCACATTAAATTTGAAGGGATAATTGAGAAGATATTCACTATCTTGAGGAGATATTTGAATATCTCCTCTCTGGGTTACCGTAGAGCCATAATCATCAGTAAAAGAAAGGTCGTATAAATGAATATTGTGTTGAAATTGTACGACTTACCATGCTTACTAACTAACGTACCAGTACAAATTGTCCACATACATAACACATTCAAATTATTTAATTTAGTGTAAAAAAAAAAATTTAAGATATCTTCTTTTTTTTCTATGAATTTTAAGTTCGAAATTTTCTTGAATTTTGCTCCGTATATGACATATTTTCAATCCGTTTACAAAACATAGTACAAAAGACATTAGAACATATTAGAAGATACATTTAAGTATCGACAAACATCTCCACCACCACTTCAACGTTTAGATTTATCTCTAAATTCACTTAAGCGTTGCCAAATCCCGGAAAGGGACTTAGCATCAATGTGCGGAATTCGATATCTACACGTTTTATCGATCCCTTAATCCGCAAATCGTGATCCTTTTCGTACCTTTATCGAACGGGGGACATTGCAAAAATTGACACGTATTTCAGATAGGGTAATAAATTTAATGGGGGATAATATTTCACTAAGGGAACTAACTTTTCCTTTGATGGTCCCTAAACACCGGGGGCTCTGAACTATGGTAGTGTCCTTTGAAAATAATATCAAATAGAGAGTTTAATTTTTCTCTTAAAAGCGTCCGTCAATCGATACTCCGTTTCTTCTTTCGTCTCCAAAGACGTAACCTAACCTAAGATCACTAAACATTAGTCTCACAGACTACGTACCTTCTTCATTCGTCCCTAAAGACAATTTCTTGTAAAAATAACGTTTTATAAAATATCTTGAAATAAAATAACAAACGAATTTTGATCACTTAACTAGTCTTATAGACTACTCACCTTCGTCCCCAAATACTATTTCTAGTAAAAATAGGTCTTTATAAACCTGAAATGGATAAAATAAGCAACATTTTCAGTTTGTCGATACTCTTGTGGACAAAATGTGTATTTTACCAGTTTTTTTTCCAAACTTTTTGTCTTTGTTGAGATATAAAATTTTAAATTAAAGCAAAACTTTTTTCGGGTCATTAAAAACATTAGTCTCACAGACTACGTCGTTTTATTTTGCCTCCAAAAATATGAAACATTAATCTCCAAAGATGTCAACCTTAGATCACTTAACATAAACTTTCAAAGATGTTGCTTAACCTTATATCAATAAACATTTTTGGTCTAACAGACTACATACCTCGTTATTTCGTCTCCAAAGGCGTAACCTAACCTTAGATCACCAAACGTTTATCTCTTTGGCTACATATCTTCAATTTATTGACAGAAAAATTTCATGAACTTTTTTTTTAAATATTCTGATAATTTCGCTATCTCAGAATTTTTACTTTCTTTATCTGCCAAAGGATTGTTCAGTATTAAATGACAATGTTCTTTGAAAATGAACAATGATTTAAAGAATCAAGCAAAACGCCTTAAATATAAAATTGTTTACAACAAACTTCCCTTACTTTAAATTGTAAGACCCATTTTATTCAATATTAAGTTGATTGAATAATTCATTAAAGAGACTAATTTATTTACGGCTTAGAACAAACCACGGTTCTCGTTTTATTTCGTAATTTTCAACGGTTTTCGAGACGTAAAATGTTTCAAGAAAATACAATTTTAAAAGTTTAATTCCTTTCAAATTATCCAATCTGCTCTAAAGGATTAAATTGAAATAGAATTTTAAGTGTGAAGCACTTTTCATAAGAAGATAAGTGAATTGAAAGAACTTTTAAGTGTTACTTTATTTTATTCTGCTTATGTGAATAACTGTTAGTTTATTCAAAGATATGAAAACACATGTAAATAAATATTTCATGTTGACGCCTTACGGGAATCGAACCCGCGATCTCATGCACGATAGCTGATCATCGATAAGACTGATCATCTTACCTTTATGTAATAAAATGATCAAGATACACTGCACTTGGTATACAAATGCAGTGTCCTATGCAACGTTGGGCGCGGATAAGGGAAAGTAGTAGTAGTACCTTTAAAAAGAAGGCATTTATCCATTTAATTATTATCCAATGTTTCTCAATTAATTAATTTACATTGCTTTTTTTTTTTATTCATTTACACTGATTTTTTTATTCTGAAATATTATTTTAATTTAAGTCAAATAAATTGAATAATACCTTAAATAGGTGCATAATATTTTTTTAACACCATTGTCTCAACAATTATAATTAACTGTAAGGTATAAGCAATGCATTCTCACTTATTACGCGGAAACCATGACTCTGGCCAAGCAATCCTCCCAAAAGTTGCAAGTTGCATAGAGGAGCATGGAGCGAATATTCTTGGATAACATTAAGAAACAGAAAAAGAAACGATTGGATCCGACGTCAGACAGCGGTCTGCAACGTGATGGAACGAATTTCTTGGTTTGAAGTGGAAATGGGCGGTCATATAGCTAGAATGACGGACGACAGATGGACGAAACGCGTTCTGGTGTGGAGACCGAGAAACACGAAGCCTCAAGGACGTCCACCGATGAGACGGGTGGACGATATCAAGTAGTTTTCTGGAAGGCGGTGGATGGGGACGGCGCAGGATCGGGAGGAGTGGTGGCGACAGGGGTAGGCCTATGCCCCAGAAGTGGACCTTTACGGGCTGATATGAAGATGACAAGCAATGAATTTATATTATATAATTATTATAACTAACAGATATAAAGTTTACCGAAAAATGCAATAAAAAGTGCGTAAAAATTCACTGACGACAATCCATCGGCTGTTTATGAGTTTATAACTATGGACGGAGAATTAACTAGAAAGTTACACATTAGATTCGGGACACTTTGTGATAACTACGTATAAAAAAATTGCCTTAAATAGGTGTGGATGTATAAATGTATATAAATTACTCTAAAATTTCCGTTCTTTTAAGAAGTGCGTAAATCTAGTATGTATGTATCTTAAATGTTTTAGTTTCAAATAACATAATGCAATATGAGAATTTCGTGAAAACAATATTTTTGTTGCATTTCAAAAGAAAGTCTAACAGACTTTCTTGTACGATAGTTTTTTTCTTTGCAAGACAAATGCGATATTTCCCGCGTGATAAATTGCTCCAAGTAATTTAAAATTCCTCATGGTAGTAGTACAAACCATTCGTGCTCTCAGCACTTTTACAATTTAACCACTAAAAAACAAAACATGCCTAATTTTTATTAATTTAGGTCGAGCAAAAGAATTTTTTGTTTAGGTACTCAAACTTCAACTTTAATTTATGTACCTACATAAAATCGATTCATACCACCACTTAACTCACTTTTGTACAGTTTTGTGCATTTGAAAATAATTCATACACTTATTATAGCTTTTTCGCTAAGGAAAATAATAAAAAAGGGTCGATATAAATTTGCAATTATAGAAAGTGGTTTGCAATTATAGAAAATTGTGTAAATGTATTTTTAATACCGGATAGCAAACAACTGATGAAACATGGGGATGTTATTGTAAGACGGTTAAATTAACAACCCTTATGTTACAGTGAGAATAAAGGTTAGGGAAAAGTGCGGGTGAGCGGTTTCGGAGATGAACGTCAAACCTAATTACTACCCCATCCTTTCTAAAGAAACCGAATTAGGTGTAGCTAGGGCGAAAATAAATAGCGTCTCCACTGAAGTGAAAAATTAAATACTTTGGCTATTCGCACCACTATAAATTAAATAATGTTTACATTACGAAAACGAAAAAATTTAGTTTTCGATACACGTGTTTGATTTAAATTTATTTAATCCCTTGTTAATTTTTGCCGTTAAATTTACTAGTATCTTAACTTTTTTTTTTGCTATATTAGAAAAATTGCACCCTTTACGGCATATTACGTTAGAGCTTCGAGATGGGAGATGGGTAACTGACTCGGGAGGGGTGCAGAAAACGTTTGCCGATCGATCAAATGGAGGCAGTTTATAGAATCCATATGATCCACATGGGTAGACAATATATTTTAAAACTTCGTTATTTTAGAAGTGTCCATCGTGTTGGAGTTTCCATAGGTCTTCTTTTAGCTCTAACCCTCCAGTTAATCAGACATTTGGTCCATTGATTCTCATTTTAGCACGCCACATGTCCAGCCCCACATAGAAATCTGTATTCTTTGCTTTATGTACAATGATTATTAACTTTTCAAATATTTACTTTCTATTCACATGATTTATTTATTAAACCTTTATTTTTCCATAGGTTTCACCATGTACACGACGTGCGTGATATGGCTGGCCTTTGTTCCTCTGTACTTCGGCACTGGCAACCATGTTCCTCTGCGCATCACCAGCATGTCTGTCACCATCTCACTCAGTGCCAGTGTCACGGTGGCATGTCTATTTTCTCCAAAGGTAAGTGCGTCAGATTTACAGCTACATGTTATATTTCACCGTGTACACGACGACGTGCGTGATATGTTTATCACCATTTGACTCAGCACCAGAGTCACGGTGGCATGTCTATATTCCTCAAATGTGCAACAAATTAATATCAACATTTCTGATATCACGTTTCATCTTGTACTCGACAGGGATATTGACATTATATTTATACACAATGTTTGCAAGGCAATTAATATACATAAATAAATAAATAAGAATATCTGATGCTACATAAGCGCAATGAAAAATTCTATGATGAATGAAGTGATATAAACAATGTGTATTATTAAAATATTTTATCTGCATGATTACTTTTTCGTGTTTCGCAATTTAAAAAATCCAACTACAAAATATTGGAGCATCTACATTATTTTCAAAAAAAACATTTTTTTGGTATGTTTAATATAATAATTTAGGTTTTCAAGGAACGACTCTTTTGAACATCGAAGGTTATATTATGTAGGTATGTGCATAACCATTATAATTATAACAATCATTTGTTCCTATGTAATTTATATTTTAAGATAAAAAAAAAATAAAATGAATGATATATTCATATATTTGCTTACGGAAAAACACGCTGATGTAATATGATTTACTCGCATTACGTAAATCCATTTTCTTTCCTAAAGGTTGTTTTGTATTGCGAATTCCTGTAATATGGTTGAATATAAACTGCCTGTCACGTGACAAAAAAAATCATTCATCACTGGAACGAAAAATCAAAATTTATTTTTAGAGGCACTGCGTTGACTTAGTCCATTTTTCATGTTGTAAAATTATTAAAAATGAACAAAGGTTGTCGACGCCGACGTTTAGTGCGTCAGCGGGTAAATTCTTCCATCGACTGGTAAAATTTAAATAAAACTATTTTTAAAATAAACCTCGACATAGCAAGCTGCGTATTCAGCAGGTTTAAATTCGATTTTTTTTCAACTGTTATTTTCTCCTGGCTTAAGTTGGGATTATTAAAATGGATATTTTCAGTTCAAATAATAATAAATTGGTAATGTAATATCGAATCCAATGCATCTTATAGCTTATATGATGGCATCTTATATCGAATCCAGTGTATCAATGCAGCGCCCTATGCACCATTGGTGTGCGGATAAGGGAAGAGTAGTAATATTTTATATTGCTTATATATTATACTGCAATAAAGCAGATTTTTATCGGGATTTGATTAATTTCATATTATTTTTTCAGCTCTACATCATTCTGATCCGGCCCGAGCGTAATGTCCGTCAGTCCATGATGCCAGTGCGCTACTCCGCAATCAACAAATCATCAGGGACGGCCAACTCGGGGGTACTAGGAGCATGATTGCCGTCCGTGGTGGTGACGGCAGCCACGTGCAACCAGAAGGAGAAGCTCGGCAACAAGATGCAGCCCCCTCCAGACCCTGGTAAATATATTATCTCATTCGCCAGTCCATGATCTCGTAATTCTCATCCGGCCTGAGCGCAACGACCATGATACAAGTGATAGACCTAATATACGCGTCACTATTCCATTTTATCTTCATGAAGGTACATGGATGATCGGTCACCAGACCCAGGTAAATAAATAATGTAAGTATTTTACAATCAACCTATGTCACGTCCTTCTTGACATCAGTATGTCTTTTTTTGGGAGCGGAAAAATGATATATTTGTACAGAAAACACGATTTTAGACTTAAGAATAAGAAAAGTATTTTTAAAATCACCATAAGCACTGGCAGTAATTATGTGATTTTTAATAAAAATACTACTAAAGCAAGATTTTGTTATTTTTCCATTTAGAATTTTTTGATAAAATAAGTGGGCTCAAAATTAAATCTTTGAATTCTTTCATTTTAAAAAATATGTATTTAATCATAAATCATTTTCATAACTAGGCCATCAAAATATGAATTTTCTGAATACTTTTTTTAGTGGGTATTTAAAACCGTGAAAACAGCAGAAAATTTTTATGGGGTGTTTTAATGAAAGAAAACTTTAAGTATTTTTTAATATTCTTGTCAACATTTCCATTTTTCAAATGGCTCTTGCTTTGATACTTTCAAATTTATTAAGCAATGAATTATTCGCTGAATTTGAAAAATTTTATATTAATTTATAATCGACTCAATTTCAATTCAATTTTCACGTTGTGTTCAGATCAGAAGGCTTCACCGCTGGATTGCGGTTAAATGTTTAAATAGTTTGACTACCCATTAACATTGGAAGTATCCAATTAACATCAAAATAGAATCACATCTGCTTCATCCAATAAAACCCATTTGATATTTTGTTTACACGTGCCATTGTTTCAAATATGTATAATGAGTAAACTAATTTTGAACTTTTGGGTACAATTTAAATATTTGACAAATCCCGGTATTCAACAAAATTTCTTTTTTACTCTTAAAAAAGAACTAATTCGATATCAATTTTTTTTTAAATTACTTACAGCTTACTGAGCTGTAGATAAAATATTGCAATCTCCCATTATAGTGATGTTTCATATTTTCAATTAGCATTAAATTGTTTATTTAACAGCTGTTTTAAAGCATTTTTTATGGTGTAAGTATGATTGTAAAATTACAAAACCTGCTTATATCTTCTCAGATATGGAGCTGAACGAAAAGAAAAAAGTAAGACTGGAAGACAAATCATCTCAAACGGAGAATCAGACAAGTAATGGTACGGGAATAGGAAACAATCTGCCAATGCTCACCTTCCGACCATTAGCAACACCAAACGATCTTCAATCTGCAACAAAACATCAGCGCAAAAACTCCATTTTGTCAGATCTTCCTTCCCCGCAGTCCCTTATATCAAAAGCTACCAACAATGGCAACGCTATGTGTGTGCTGCAGTAAACAAGGTTGCACAAGCAGTCACTGGAACTCCCACCCTAACATCACCTGTCCAAATATTTGAAGCAGGGGAACACATACAAGAACCAACAAAAACAGTGTCATTTGTAGACGAAGAACAGCGAAAAATCATACCTGTACCAGATACAATAAATAATAAGCCTAGCCAAGTAGTCAACAACAATCCCGAAGACAAATTGCAAATGGAGTCGGCAAATTTCGTTACCAAGGCGTTTCCAAACTCCCCGCAAGTTCTTGGTAACAGTATGAATAATGTAATAGGAAATCCCGTGTCTCCTCCTTGTACAATAAGCAATGGTCCTGCCCTCCCAACCAATTTAACAGACACCTCGGTCCGGGATATTGCGTTATAGCGAAAGACTGAGAAGATTAAAGATAGCGTCGGAGATTCGAGTGAAGGAAGCTCTGTCGGGACACCGAAATCCCTCGACCCTAAATTGAAGAAAAGACTACCTGTCATTGTGTAAATCATTCATTGTTGTTTAAAGTATATTATTTATCTTCAGCAGATTTTATTTATGTTTTTTACTATAAATTATGAATTAAATAAGTTTAATCGTTATTTTAATTACTGTTCGAGTATATCAAAGCTTTTATTATCGTTCAAAATTGAATGAAGTACCGTTATGTTTGCTGTGTACTTAGATGTGATATACGATAAATCTAATAAATTTATTGCTTAATCATTTTATTCTGTGATCTCGATATATTTGTAATAAATGTATCATTTGTGAAACGCATTTAATGTTAATGTACTTTATCAAAAATGTATGTTAGTTTATAAGTACCGTATACTTTTGAATGTTTTAATGAAAGGATCAAATTCTTTGAGTTTCTGATAAAATGTGCGAACAGGGAAGATACAAAGTGCTTGTTACTTGTTACTATAGATCTTACGCGTATTTTAAACTTTATTTTTAGGACGAAAATATCTTAAATGATTAGCTATGTAAGTGTTAATAGTAAAATGATTTCTTATAAAATTAAAATAAATATTTTGATGGTATTGACGAACTTATAAAAACACTTCGCGAATCTTTTTATGTGACCAGAAATTATACTATACGTAATCTTCATATAAAATATATTATTATAAATTCATACTGTTTACTATGTAATACGTCCTATTGTATAAAATAAAATTGAGTGTGTAGATTAAAAGTACTAATAAAATAATATGTCCATAATACAATGTAGAACTTTAAACTGATACATTATAATTTTATATTACAGCTAGTAAAATATAGTCAAATTTAAAAACTGTTTTTATTATACTACCGAATTTATGCGTTCAAACAATTATTAATTATGCTCAAAATAACTTAAAATTTTGTTTATTATCATATACAAAATTAAAAAAATATTGTAATTACAAAATATTACCGTAGATAAAAAATATATATTTTGTTATTATCTTTCTGTATATATTAAGGTTGTTTAGTAACTATTCAATTTTTTGTTGTTGTTCATTGGATTATTTGTTTGTTTATATGAAACTAAAACTATTTTATTCCAGTGAATGTCTGCTTACTCATTGTAAAAAGTGGTAGGTATAAAATATTTTGTATTCCAAAACTATTATTTAAAATTGTTCTTATTGAAATAATATTGTTTTTATCACAATGAGCCCTTGTGATAATTACAATTTTTCTTCAAAATTACCATTTATTAAATTCTTTATCGTACCTACCTACTCCTAAATACCTAATGATAATTTTTCTGGTACATAATGTCTAATGTCTAATGTCATTATTGTACCCAATGTTTTAACCTATTATGCATACTAACATTAAATTATATACTACTATAATACTCTTAACTTATTAAGAACTAGTTTAATTGTGCAAACTGTATTTATGTATGTTAAATAAATATAATTATCATATAAAAAAACCAGACGTCTTTAATTTATTCCAAAAAACTACGATGGTTTTTAGGTATTTATTTTCACTCTCATATACTTAAACTAGCAGGGCCCAGATCCTGATCTACTTCTTGATAAAAGTAAATATAAGCAGATACAGTTCTATTCAATTCAATTAAAGTCCGTACAAACTTAACATATTTTTGAATTGACTCACTGTAAATATTAATACCGATTTTATCGACTTTTATCGACTTGTATCACCTACTTATACACCGTGTCCCACGATGAGACCGCGAAACTCTGGAGGGTGATTGTTCATGGTATTTTGAGAAAAAAATCCTTATAAAGTTTTTTGATCCGAGCATTTTTAATAATTAATTTAAAAAAAGTATTAATAAAAAGCGACTATGTAATACTGGCTTCTGTTTGAAATGCTAGCGGTGGCGGGGTGGCGGTGGGCGGGGAGGAGTGGGGGTCCGCTCTGGTACGCCTTGTGCGGACATTCAAAATTCGAATTTCAAATCTGAAATTGGTGCAGGTCACGTGGTGTTAGCCAGTTCAAAAATGGACGGTATTACACGCGTGAATTTTTATTCATATTTTAATCATTTTTTAAGAAATTAGAATTGAGTTTTTTGAAAAACTTTATTAAGATTTTTTTCTCAGAATATCATGAATAATCACCCTCTGGAGTTTAGCGGTCTCATCGTGGGATACGGTGTATATACTTTTATGTCTACTAATAACTAAATAATTCACGAACGGAGTCAACGCACAAACATAAGAAGGCTTAAGTTTTGGACGATACTTTCGCACCTACACTAAGTAGATAAATCGACGGGTGAAAAGTTACTAAGCGACATAATGTGTGCAAGGGAAAATAATACCAAGCGACATAGTAATAGATATGTCACTTGGTAACATTTTCCTTTGCACGTGTTATATCGCTTAGTAACTTTTTCCTTTCCATTGTTGATATACATATTGCGAAGAAACTTGACCCAATTTGAAACCGACTTGATTAATTGGTTTCTTTCAGTTTGTGGAATCTACAATATGCTCCACAGATGTGGAAACGCTAAAGCCAAGGTGCCAAAGTCAAGCTCCTTCCTAAATCCGTTTGAGTCTAGGCAATGCGAATATTTACAAATATCACGTATATATACCGATTAAAATCTAAACATTAATAAATTTAGATTAGTAAATAAATAACTAATGTTGAAATTAGAGTAGAATGCAAGGCTGAGATAAGCATTATCGACAAAATTACGAAAGGTCTCTTACGATGGTTCGGTCATGTAGAGTGAATGGATGATTAAGATCGGCTAAAAGAATATATGATGCAACTGTACCTGGAGAGGAGTCGAGGAAGGCTGAGAAAGACATGGCATGATCAAGTAACACAAGTGCTCAAAAATTGGGCAAACATGCCTTCTTCTTACGAAGTCGGAATAATCGACGTGCGTGCATGAGAAAATGTATGAATGTGGAGGAAGCAAGAGAAGTATGTCAAAAGATGTATATTCTTCGGGGAAATGGCGTGATGGTTAGTAAATTAGTTAGTTTAAAAAAAATTATCTCTTTTATACATTTGTTTTATTACGATAGCGACAGTATTTACACGTCCTGCTGTAATAAGGAGCCTCACAGAAAGGATCCCTAATGGTCCGTTATATTATATCGTGTCTCCCTTTACTACCCTAAGTAGGACGTAACAACAAACTTCCTGCACATTATAATTTACTCCGCACTATTAAAGCACACTTCGAGGTTAATGATGGTTTGTAACTACCTGCGCTAGTTATCTAGGTAAAGCTTTACCAAACGTTTCTTACGCATCTAAAACACGTGATACTCACGAAATTTGCAGAACACTCAACGTAACGAATGGGTTAGTATTTAAAATCAATTTTTTGCGTGAACGGCATGGTACGTATAAAATAAGTCGTATTGTTTTTACATTACACCCATAATGTAATTGGATTTTCTAGTTAGGAATGTATTAAAAATATATTATGTATACCCAGAATCAATAATTTACAATAAATAAATACCATATAAATATTTTATGAGAATTGTGAGATATTAGAATTCATAAACTTTTTCTTTACACGTGGTATTGTAATGTTATTGAAACTCCTATTTAGACATGTAGATAATGGATAATATACTTCGAAAATGACTAAGTGTCCGTGACAGCCGAACGGCGCGGCAGGCAGGGAAAAATAGGTTCAATTCTGAATCGGGCTGAAATTTCCAGCACGTTTCACAGCAACTAGTACCTTCTACATACCCCCCTTTACAGAACTTTTGATGCTTTACCTAATTCTAGCTTTTTCTAAGTCTTATTTTATTACTGACAACAAATTTTGCCATATGGTAGTAAGAATTTCATTGTTTATTGGAAATAGGCAGGTCAAATAGCCAAAATGACGGATGATGCATCGACGAAGCGTGTTATAGAGTGGAGATCAAAGAACACGAAGCCACAAAAACCTCTACTGTTGACATGGGTACACGATATTAAGAGGTTTGCTGGAAGACAATTGACGAGAACATCGCAAGATTGAGTGGAATGCAAGCGGCAGGAGAATGTCTATTTTTAGCAATGGATCTAGATGTATATATATAAGTTGAAATGATAATATTTAAAAAAGTGATTGAGAAAATGATAGAATCATCCAAACCGTATTTTATAATTCTTAGATATTTCCTCTCCGAGTGAAACGCGTTTATATTTTGTAAAAAAAACGTTCTAACGGAGATATTGTGTAATTAATCAAGGCATCAGACTCTTGGGGTCTTGAACGCCTACTGTTGTCAATTTTTCGTCAAAACGAAGGGACGCAGACTTGAATTGGGAAAACACACGAGAACTGGCAGCTAATCGCTCAAGGCGTTAGGTGAAGTTTGGAAGCAGATTGTGGAATCAATCTGTTCCACATAGGAAGTGGATATAGAATGATGATTGTAATTAAAATAGGTGTTTGTGGCTTCTCACAGTTTTCATTTTATTTCTCGTAAATGGAAATTTCGCGTTTCATTTTTCTTTCCGGGCCTCCACCACAAACGTGTAATGAATAAAGTTTTGTGGAATATTTTTAATGCAAGGTGTAGGTACCTGAAATAAAGTTTTAATTAAAATTTTACGGAAAACACCCAGCGTGGCACTTTTTCCGCAGATAGACTAGAATATTTTCTCTTCGAAGTAAAATAAATTATTACAGCGAATTCGCAAAGTATACTCGTTGAAATGAAATTTTAAAGAAGACTATCAAGCCCTAAACAAAAATGGTTTTTAGAGGAATCTAAGGTGAGTGTAATTAAAGAACATTTAAAAAATGGTTAAATTCATTAATTCATCCTGATAGCTGGAGTAGAAGGGACGAAGGACTTAGCGAATAATAAAAATAAAATTATTCTGACGCGCAGCTATTGAACAATAATGGGGTAATATACTAAAATGAAAGTTGTAATGGCTTAGTTAATACAAATACGATAGAATAAATACATTTCAAAGAGGGAATTAACGCATGCGTAAATTTACGCATACTGTAGATGAGAACAGGAGTAATGCAGGTATTGTTTAATATTGAAAATGACAATACACATGTTTTGATAAAATGTTGTTATTTGTATTTAGCTCCATAATTATCGTAAAATTTATAATGATTTTTCAATCATATTAACCATATTTCAAAAGTCTAATTTCTGCATTTTTGTATTGTCTAAGCCTTTTTCTCTGAATAAATATATTAATATTATTATGACTATGAATATTATCTATTTTATTCTAACGATAATAATGATAGCGAGTACAGATAGTAAAACCCTGAGGCGGGGAGTTCAAACCTTTAAAGTTTATGTAAAGCAAAACAAAGGTGGATTTTAATTTTGACCGAGGAAAAGTTTTATTCAACAGCATCTTAAAAAACCAGACAATCCTCAAAATACTCGCCTAAAACTAAATTAATTACCAGTTCACTGTACAAAGTTCTGTATTTTAAGCCAAGGATATTCGGAACATTCTTGTGCTCTTTCCCAACTAATTGACACCATCGAGATTTCTAATGGAAATTTTGCTTAAGTAAACAAAGGTCGTAAATTAAACGGAAACTAACCCAAACCTTGTTGGATGGTCTTATTAAATCCAGGTATAAATCCATCCACCAAGCTACAGTTATGAGGCACTACACTAAAACGTTCAGAACATCCAAATGATTAACTTATTAGCTCTCCTGACGCGGATAGAATTGAGGGTAAGAACGATTAAGAAAGTTATTGACATATCAACAGAAACAAAGTGAAACAAGTATAGATTACCTAGGAGTTTAAAGTGCATATGACTGTCTTCGGTTGGGTTAAGTGGCTACTTGACGTAGTACAACATTATTATCTAAGCAATACACGGCTCCATTCCTATCGATTCATGCTACTATTTTAACTTCAATGAAAACCCCACCCTTTCCCTAGACTGTCTTTCAGTCTTTTTTAAGTCCAGCAAACTCTACCGATTTTCTAAAGCTATTTCGCGAAATTTAATAGATTCAGTTTTAACTGGAAAAAGCTGAAAAAAAGAAGTTTATATACGCAACCAAATGTTTTCACTGCCCCTATCACTGTCTCGGCTCTAAGATTGTCATAAACACGTTCACCCCTAGCCTGCTCAAGGAGCTGGCCCAAATTTACAGTGATAGGAATTAGTAATTCGACCCTTTTTTAAGTCGTTCGTCGCCAAATATTTTAACTAAGTGTTAACTATTTATTTCCTGATATTCAAGTTCTTCATTATCATAATCTCTGACGCTTCAACCCATTGAGGATCCTGATCGCATCCAAGAAACTTCTTCACTCGCGAACTTTCTACGGCTGCTTCTTTTCAGTTTCGTGGCCAATGTTCGTGGTGATGTTCTTCTCCACACAATCCAAAGTACTTTTATTAAGTACTCCTTCTACCCATCGGTTAATAGATTAAGAGCCTTTTTGTTGGTTGACTATCCTCCATCTTCACGACATGGCCTGCCCAGCAAGTCTACCTATAGATAAAGATTAATAAAGAAAAAATGAGAAACCTGTGTATTGCGTACGATACAATGCTACGGAGAGGATTAAAATTAATATATATCAAATACCTTTACTACTCTGAGCCTAACAATTTTGCTAGATCCTCCTTGTTCTGTGGATATAGAGATAAGGCTGTATCTAATTTCATAAATAATACCATAATTCTCGGACAAACGATAATTAGCCCTGTATCTTGCTAATCGATAGGATCGCCCTTTGTTTAACTAAACTCGATATTTAATAAGCATATTATGGTGCGATCTTGAGACAGACGCTTCAAAACGCAATCTCATCGTTAAGTGATTAACGATGAGATTTTACAAAAATTTGCTTAAGGATTCATAGTTACGTGTATGTATTTTTAATATTTTTAGTGCTTGCGTGGGTTAATTACTGTGAGATGGGGTGGGATTAATTAAGTTGTAGAAACAATATTGTGAGTCCGAATCCATCCCAAAATTAAACCTATAAAACTAGAAATTCATTCACGTAATTTGAATGTCAAGTAAGTATTTATTTTACATTTTATTCAAGAAATTCTCTTCTTTATTTGTTCGATATAGTGATTCTGTATTTCTATCTACCCAATTAATTTTGTGCAGGTTTGAATATATGGTCCTGCCATTAGTTCACAATACTAGGATGCTATGATAATCATTAATTCTAAAACAAGTGCAATAGCTGTTGCGTGGTTTTGGTAACGAATGACTGTGTCACTAATGCACTATCACCTGGTGCATTGACAATAAAAGACGAACTGAGATTATCGTCTTCTTTCCTGTAGTAAAGGTGCATGGAATTGGTTGATAGGTAAACAAGGAGTATACTACTGAAAGATTACTGGTTTTTAGGAAACGGTATTTTAAAAAATCTGTCTTTTATTTCACAGGTGCATTTATTTTCGTAGTAAAAATATATTTAGTAACAACATTTTGAATGAATACAAATACTTGTAGACAAATTACTGGATTATACCCATGCTGGGCTGATATTAGATATTATTGATATCTCAACAGAGACAGAGAAACTCTGGAAACGAATGTGGGTTATCTAGGCGTTTACAGGGCTTATGACCTGTCATTGGCTGGGTTAAAGTGTCATACATGGTTGTCAGATGATGGGCGGAATGGGGAATGTTGTAATACATCAAGTGGCCACTTAACCCAGCCAATGACAGGTCATAAGCCCTGTAAACGCCTAGAAAACCCACATTCGTGTTTCCAGAGTTTCTTTGTCTCTGTTGAGATATCAATAATATATATTTAGTACTTTCTGTGAAGAGTTAATTTAGTGAGAGCAAGATTGTTATTTTGTTATGAACAAGTTTTAGTAACAAGGCTAAAAAGCTTTAAAAACGCATTATTCGGACTCTACTTAAGTTGAACCACAGGAAAAAGTTTTTATAAGTTGTGATTAAGTCTAGTATTAGTAGCCAAGTAAAGAAAATCTTTTAGAAAAATGGATGCTACGTAGATCCATGTTACCTTTTGAGTAATAAGGCTTATTTAATAATGTAACAGGTACATCACAATGCATGGTTTTTTAATTAATATTAAATATTTTTTTGTAAATATTAAAAATTCGTTCGCTTAGTGTACTCTAAAATTTTCATAATATACCATGAGAGAAAAAAAATATTTTGGGTAGGTACCGCTAGGTAGGGTATGACTGACAAAAAAAAAATTTTTTTCGATTCTACGCATGAACCTTCTATCTTTTTTAAATTACTATGGCCTATTCAGATACGAATATTTCGCACGAGGCCTCAAAGTAAGAAATTAGAGAAATTCCCTTCACGTTGAAGGAACATGTTCCGATGCAAGTCGCACGGGGTTACTGTACCCAAATGAAACTGAGATTTGCTGAACAAGTGTTTTATAAAAAAAACAAAAGAAAGTAGACCCAATGCATAAAATAATAATCCAGTTGAAAAATAAGGACATCCTAGTAGAGTGCAAACAAAATATAGTATGGGAACAAAAAAAAAATTTTTTCGATTTTGAAAACACATACCCTCTATCTTTTCTACAATTACAATGGCCTTTTCAGATACGAAATTTTAAATGTGTACAATGATTTTAACTGGTGCCGACGAAGCCTCAAAGTTTTTCAATTTTTTTTGTGTAATAATAAAGTTGAAAAATAAGGGACACCCTAACCGCTGGTATATTTGATTTTTAAATTTGTCTCAGATCCCAAGTCAAGAAAAGAACTCATAATATTTATTTAGATTAGGGTTAAAACTTCGATTGTTTTGTGGACACCTGTTAAGACATGGTACCCTTAGGATGCATATAACTCTGTTAGGGGTAAAATCTTTCCCCAGGGATTAGATGAACTTTAGATAGAGAGTTGATTGCACTAAATATTAAATACTGGCCACTAATACGACCTCAACTTTGTTAGAGACGAATTATATTTGTAGTCAGAACATGCTTGAATATCAAATACACTGTAACATTAATTTAATACTAAAATCTCTATCTCTGCAATCGAGACTTGGACATGATAACTTTTTTATCGTGCATACAATCTTCAGACTGAAACGAGATAAAATATATTTTTTTAATCAGTCTTCTTCTTCTTCTATCCCTTATCCACACCCAATGGTGCATAGGGCACTGCATTGGTACACCAAGTGCAGTGTGTCTTGATCATTTTTAATACATGAAGATAAGGCGATCAGCCTAACGCTTCAGAACCAGTCCAAGGTATCACACATGAAATATTAATATGAAAATCACATAAATCAGTAAACCACCAATAAGAAAAATCTCATTAAAAAGTTAAACAACGTGTAATAATTCATACTAATAGATATTCCGAAATTATTTGTCGTATATCATCTGGTTATCATATGATGGACGGAATAGGGAATGTTGTAATACGTCATGTGGCCGCTTAACCCAGTCAATGACAGCCCAGCCGATGTCATAAGCCCTGTTAACGCCTATATAATCCACTTTCGTTTCCAGAGTTTCTCTGTCTCTGTTAGGATTTCAATGATATTTGGGAAAAAATCTTTCTTTTTTGTGTGTTTAATGATTGTTTTTTTTATAAAGTTTGTATCTTAAAAAATTGGTAGAGCATTTAATTATTAAGATACATAATCGTTATGTCCGTAGTGTAAAGACTAATACGTTGAACATACAAAACAGCGGCTCCGGACTCCCGGTAAACACACAAAATCAATTATCGTCATGCCAGGGGGCTTTGATCGCAAAATAAATATTGATTAATTTCCACTTATATTCCAAACAAAAGGTTTAACAAAAATTTCGAATACAAGATAGGTATAACAGAAAACTTTTTTCATAAATTCACATGCAGTAAATTACGGCCTTAAAAGACGATTTTTAACAATATATTAAAACTCCTCAGCTCATATTTTTTGTCGTTAACTAGATAACACTTAAGCCCACTTTAGACGGGACAGTTTACTGTGCAGTTTCTTGTTCAGAAAACTACACAGTTTCTTGTACCGTTTTCTGACACGGCACAGTTTACTGTCTGTAGGCATGCGCAGAACGCGACAGTCGGACCATACAATACACAGTCGGACTGCCATAAATGTTGCCATACTAATAATCTCTATCGTCGCCTATCTTATCGATGTTTTGCAGATCTATCGATTTTGTGGAGATTTATCTAATCTACTGAAAATGTACAACTGATTTACCGATTTTGGATTTCAGTTCATATTATTTACAACATTAAATTCATATTCGCCATAGTAAAAGTGTATCAAAGTTTATTTGTAATATTACCGATACTGTTGAATATTATACGTATTATACTGTCGTAATCGCCGCGGGTGATGCGCGCGCCGAAGCTGTGTGAAAAAAATGTGTGGAATTAGCGCACAGTGAGAATCTGACACTAGCACACAGTTTTTCATCCAGTTTTAGCTTTATACGGGACAGTTTTCAGACTGCACAGAAAACTGTGTAGTAAACTGACCCGTATATAGCGGGCTTTATTGTATATATTACAGTTAAAAGCCGTTTTTAGGTACATCGCGTTTTCCTAGTTAGAACTCATTTTAATTAAATTCCTTTGTTAAAACTAGAATTAACTAACAGTTAAAATCCGTTTGTAGTTAGAACGCGTTTTCCCTAGTTATAACGAGTTTTGGTGCACCTTGCGATTACCGGTACTGTCAAATTAGACAAATAATAGACCAATTTCATAAAGTATTATAAAAGAAATTGCTTTAAATATCTATTTGATTTTAAATTATTTAATAACACCCAACCTATCTTAACCTACTGTAAAAATTTCATAAACTATTTGAAAGGATATTGCTTTTAAATAGCTATTTTGATTAAATTATTTAATTGAACCAAACCTATATTAACCTACTGTATAAATTTCATAACCTATTTTCACCATCACATCTGCACCAATGATTTCCACAATTTAAAATATTAAGTATTGACAGGAAAACCGACAGCAAAGAAAGCACTCCACTAACCTTGAAGTATCGGATTGGTTCCTCGTATTGGTACAGCGATGGGTGATGGGCTATCAGCGGTTGTAGATATAGCTTGAAGCACATCAATCTTTATTCGGGGCTTAGGCGGCGGAATTATAATAATAATTAGCGGGTTAAGCAAATAGAAAATAGCGGGGCGACAAGGCGTGCTTGTCAGTGGGCAACAATTCTCAACTGACTTTTACTCAACAAAATGCATCTTACGTGTGACAATTTGTGGAACATATGAAATTCAAAATTAGTGGGTAGATACTCCGCATATTAGAGACCTGACAACAAATATACATCTATATATAGGAAATCATTGGTTCAGGCCCAAACAACCTCTGACATACACATTTTACCATGCACTAAATTTGTATTAAGTTTTATTTTTGTTATTCTTATGTTCAGTATCATTGCATATTTTGTCTTCATACTTTAACATAGTTCTGTGTATATAACACTTAATACACCAATAAAAATATTTCCTACAAAAAAGTAGAGAATAAATGGTTTTAGATTAGGTGCATGGGAATAGATTTTATTCACCAGCATAATAGGAAGTGGCAAACTTTACCGCTTTCAGGCGTGTTTAAATTTGTCCTAAAACCAAAGTAGATAGATAGGGGAGATAAAACGCTAACGGCTAAAAGACTTAACTCTGTTTAAACTTTCAGTTGGAGCCGATGGATGAATTCGTGTGTTGTGGTGATCACCCTTCTATCTAAGCTTCGTACAAAAGATTTCAAGCCATTTATTTTAGTTGCAATTGACATATCTACAAGTATTTGGACTTAATCAAAATGGTGTTTACTTATATTCGTTTTATATGTATTTATTTCATAATTTATTATTATACATTTAAAATATAAACTTCTCACTAAGGAATGTACAATGTAGGTAATGTGACGGTGTTTTTATGGGAAGGGAGAAATATCTTAGAAAATTCCGGTTACGGTGTATATTTTTTAAAGTTATCATTAGCGCTCTTATGGTATGCTAAATCCAAATATTTGAATGTCGTCCTACTTTCAATAGTCGTTATAAAGACGCCAGAAAGTAAATAATGGTGAAATGGAATTTGAACCCGGAGATTCTAATCTGAAGTCCGCGACTCTAAACCACTAGAATACAATAATTAAATAAGAATAAATAAAATATTTGTCTTTATCTGTAACATTTATTTTAAAAAATAGGTATTCTTTGGCACCCATTTTAATACGATGCATCCAAAGTATATGATAAAGGTAAATTTGCAGCGGTGCATTTCACAACAACTCCTGTAAACATCGTACCGCGTCTTTTTACCTAGTAAATATGTAAGAAAATGCATTTCCAATTTATAGGAAACTTCAGCCGCCATATTTCTCGATGGTTTGTGAACAGTAGAACACTCAAAGTAGAATAGCAATTTTCTAGAATGATTGCGGTTTACGGTGAAATAGAAATGTTCTGTTCGTACCAGATTGGAAATGGCCTTCTGAATTTGACTATAATGGAGCAGTCGGATAATATTACAATGTTGAAAAGTTAGAGGAAATAAATGTGAATTCTACTTATGAAAATGAAACTTTCAAAAGTATAATAATGAAATCTGTTATTGTCTTATTTGATTCGTCAAGTATTTATCTACCTTCTCGTACATATTATACAAGTTTTGTTAATTGTCAGATATGGATATCAAATACTAAGCGGAATGGGGAATGTTGTATAACATCAAGTGGCTACTTACCCCAGCCAATGTCAGTCCATAAGCCCTGTAAATGTTTTGATATCCATATCCCCTTCCAAACTTATCATCATTGTTCAGATGATGGTAATAATCCAAAGAATTGGAATAAATTAAAAATTTATTTATTTTATTGTTATAACGCCTCTAGGGCTTTTATATAGACATTTTTAGAGTAAGATTACACAGTAGGTAGCTATTCATGACCGCTAGAGATGGCATCCAGACACTGTTCCCTAAAAAATGCACTAGATTTGTGTTGAAAACATCAATATTGTTAGTATACTTGTTAGCCAGTGCGTGCATTCTTCGTATCGGTGAGTTAGAACCCGTAATTGGTCGATGATTGGCTACAGTAAAATAGTGCATTACTACGGGTAACTCGACCAGGCACTCGTATACTAATTAAATTTGCCAGTTGACAACAATCAAACATAGATTTTAATACTTTGAACAGAAAGATAATAGAACATTTTGAAGCATTGATTTGAGAAATCTTTAAAAACTTCACAAAAATAAGTTTAAATTATAATCGTTACTGTGTTTTCTTTTGTTATGATGCATTCTCAGAGACAGACGTGACGTGTGTAGGTATGTTTACTCTATAATTCTTGCTTATTACTTATTGATTTTAGTGGAATCCTCGTTGCTCATTTAGCTAATTCAATATCAATCGCCATCCATGCAGGTAGGCACCTGAGCACTTATAATTAATTACAGCTTGTAAGTGCCAAGTGATCAAGTCGCCAATATGTAGACAAAGGACTCAGCTATGTTCGGAATCTCCTCTCTGCCCTTAAGGAAGCCGCTGATAATAGCTCACGTTCTTACGGAGGCAGTAAACAAATACATAGGTAATACACCTTATTGAAATATGAGACCACCTATTCTAGGAGTGGTATGTGGATAAGCTATGATGGGAATACCGATAGAGAGGAATTCTCGCTTAGAACGCCCAGCCAATTGCGAATTTCATAATATCCTTTATGGGGCGGACGCGTATTGGGTCTTTATTTTTGTTTATTCCTGCGGATCTGATCCTAATAGCATGATATGAAAAACCTCTTTAATGAATGTGTAAAAATACGACACAATTTTCATAAAAACGTTGAAACACTACTGAATTTTCTTACAATCATTAACAATTTCATAGAATTTACTCTTTAACATAAACCGCGAACTCGATTATCTTATACTATTCTAAAATTCCTCAATAAACCTGTGTAGTACAAAGAGAAAAATATTTTTTCAGGAAAAAAAAAAAAATTATTCTTGAACATATAAAAGTCATCTACATATAAGTTAAAAATTAGCTGCAAATAAATTGTCATTTAACAAGTCTCTTGAGAAAAAATAACAAATAAAACCCGTCAAATCTAATTTAAGCAGTTCTCAGTAGTGAAATAAAACTCCTTACTCTAAAATTCCTTAATTTTGTATTTCTAACTCTTTTTTTTTTTTTTATATCAATAAGAGTTAAACTTTCTCTTCGGCTGTCTGAATTTGGTGTTCAGTGTCGACCATCAAGTTTTCTTTTGAGTTGGTTTTCTTTTTACCTAAAAAAATATAATACCTTTTTAAAAACTTAAAATGAACTAAAATTCAACCATATACATATACAATGTACATAAACATGTAGATACATGGAAAAATATTTTCGGCAGTAAGGTTTCTTTTGTCTTATATGGTATCAATTTATTTATTTGGTCTGTGTGTATCAAAGCACCAAAGAGTTAAATTAATAAAGGGAAAATGAACCATAAAAACAAAGGAGGACAGGGCTGGGCTGGCAGTACTTAAAAAAGTATCTGTCATATCTGTTCTTTGCCTCCCTTATGTGATCTGGTGGGAATTAAATTGCATTTTATTATTTTTGTAGACTTACATATTTTAACTGCTTGGTTTGTGCCAAGTTCAACATACCTTTTCCGAAAATAATCTTTTCTAGAGCGGTGAATGGAGACTCGAAAAACAAAACTGCTACATACGATACTAATGTCGTACAAATAAGATCTGCCATGAAAAGCTGAGTCTGAAAAATTAAACAACAATTCTATAGAAAATCATCCACCATTATTATACCCTTACCAGAAATACAACCATTATTAACTTCTGTCTGTAAATCCTGGGTGACAGCATAAACAAAATTCGAGATCGAATTCATTACTTTGAATGGAAAATCATTGCCCTCAGCAAAATGACGATTGTTTGATAATGCAAACATTTAGCCCTAATAAACAAAGCGGAAACAATTTATACAAAATAAATGATAAAAATAATAGATCCAAAAATCTAGTTTGATTTAATTATGGAGTTCTATTATGTAAATAAAAACCTTTTTTTGGTTCATCACTACTACTTACTACTACATATTTATTTCTCTTTTTCGCACCTAATGGTTCATAGGGCACTGGTTATTATTATTATTATTATTTTGGTACATCAAGTGCAATGGATCCTAATCATTTGATCCATGAAAGCAAGACGATCATTCTTTCATTCGCTTACGCCACGCCACTCCAAGGCATCGCACGAGAAATAATTCATATAAATAAAATCATATTTAAGTATATTTTTTAATGTAAAATTATATTCAAATAAATGTTTAATGAATTGACCCCGTCAGGAATCGAACCCGCGACCTCATGCATGGTAGCTCATTCTATTCTAAGCGGGGGTTAGGGCATTGAGCTCCTGACGTCACTGTAAACCTGTGCGACCTACACCACGGGGCATCACTTTAACATACAATTATTTTTAAATCTGGGAATCACTGGTATATCCTAAAGATTAAAGATACGCGTAGTTAAAAACATTGTGATAATATAATTTAAATATATATGGTTGATATCCGCTTCCTAGGGGAAACTACATTCTAGATAACACAAAATATATTTCTTCTTTAACCACGTTCGCTCCTATGAGGAGCATGTGGACATCACTAGATCTCTCCAGGATCTATATTGCCGGCCAACTCTCGCGCCTCCTCCCACGTCAGGACCGCATCTATCAGCTCCGCCGAGTACATGCGGAAGAAGGTCATCTACGACGATGGCTTATCTTAATCAGATTCCTGTCTCGCAACTCTCAGTACTACTGACAGATCGTCAGCTGTAATCGGGAACTTCCCCATTTGAAAATAGATTATAATGTTTAAAGCTTTCTGGTAGAAACCGGTTTTTAAACATGTTATCAATATTGATTTATTATGAATGCTTACAAAATATGAGTCCGTATACATCGTCAACATCTCCGCACTAGTCATGAAGAAAAATTGAACGATAAAGTGGAGTAAAAACATGGAGTAAGTCAATCGTGCGAGGAACTCCCATATTCGCAGACTTAGGAACCAATTGACAGGACCTGAAACAAAAAAAATCATTGAACTGTAATCAGGTGATCACTTAACCCTACAAATTTATTTATTTGACGGACAAATCCATTTTAAAACACAAAAATAAGCATAATAAAACAAAAAAGCAGTAAATAAAGTGACAACATTACAAATCGGTAAATCTTAGACAATAAGATTAAAAAGTGGACACATTCAAGATAGGATCAGGTCTACTTTAGTGAATGTTTAAATGTTGATAGACTTACACCGAAGAAGTCCAAATCCCGTCTTGAGTTTACAATCGAGACAATGGGGCAAGAAAACCATAGTTAGTTTTGTGCTGATTAAAGGAACAGCGCGTCATTATTTCTCAACCTACGGACTGGAATAGTAAAAGTCACTTGAGTCAGTAAAGATGGTGCATTTATCATGCCATTTAGCAATTTAAATATGAATATGGAATCAATTTTAGATCAACGCTTTTGAAGACTAGAGATTCTCAACATCGATTCCATATCTTCATAGTATGTGTAATCATTCCTGATTGTAATGATTGGTTGTTAACCTTAATAATGCTTAATACGATAAGCGATCACATGACCTGTTGTCGTTCCATACAATCGTGGTCCTCGATTAACTCCCTGAAATTTAGATCTAGGGATATGACGATTTTTTCCCAAATAATAATAATTCCTATCCCGATAGTCGAAAATCCTCATATTCGAAAATATAATTTTTCAGGAGACTCACTTTAGTAATTCGAGCCGATGATGATGCATCAATTTTGCGTTTGTATAATTTTTTTATTTTGCACTGTTGGCATAAAATAGTACAATAAAAGAAAAACTGCATACTTGGGCTAAAAACTACTAATGGTGCACTTAACCTAATAGTGCATAGGGCACCTAACCCAATGGTGCAGTGCATAGGGTATTGGTACACCAAGTGCAGTGTATATTCATCGTTTGATTACATGAAGGTAAGATGATCAGTCAGAACCAGTCCACGCTTCAGAACCAGTCCACGGTATCGCACATGAAGTATAAATATGAAAATCACATGTAAACCAATATTGTATGTTGACTCCCTACAGGAATCGATCCCGCGACCTCTTATTAATAATTAATATTATTAGCAATTATTTCATCATCATCATCATACCATATCCGCTCCCTATGTGGATCATATGGAATCCACAAACTGCTTCCAGGCCAAGCGATCGGCCACCAGCTCCCGTGCATCCTCCCAAGTCACCCGCAGCTCTGACGCAAACTGCCGACGAAATGTCAACAGTGGACGACCAGGACGCCGAGAACCAGATGCCTTGTAAAATAGGCAAGCATGTTTAAGGCTCTCGGGAGGCATACGTAGTATATGGCCTGGCCAGCTGAAACGCCTTCGCCGGATGACAGTAGATACCAAGGGTTGCTGTGTCCGTTGCCTCACCTCTGTGTTCCTTACAAAGTCAAACCACCACACACCTAAAATTCTTCTAAGACACCTATTCTCAAAACTCAGTAGTCTGCTATCTTGGGCCCTGGTTAGGTGCAATTATTTCTGTTCTTGATAAAAAAAAAAAAATATTATTTATGTTTCGTATTTATTACAATGTTTTACTACTACAACTTTTCCCTTATCCGCACCGAGTGGTGCTTAGGCCACATGATACACCAAGTGCAGCTAATCTTCCAAGGTATCACATATGAACTATTTTCATGTAAAAAAACACATTTAAGGACATATTTCATATTGATCCGTTGGGTATCGAACCCGCAACCTCATGCATGGTAGTTCACCGCGCTATCCTTTACATCACGAGGACATAAAAAAATAGTACCTCCGTATCCAAGTACGCAGGCAAAGACAACCCAAAGTACAGCCACGGCCCATGCAGGTCTGCTGAAGGTCAGGTATGTGGTGTCTTCGAGATAGGAGAATGTGTGTGCAAAGTCCTGAAGGGGCTTCATCCCAAAGAGAACAGCACCCATCACAGCAAAACTGCAAACCCAGCCCAGACCTACCAATATCTGAAGAAGAAAAAAACATGCATTGATTTTTTTTTTTATATTTTATTTCATTGGCCCTAAGTTATTTAACCGAATAATGAACACGCAAATCAAATTATTAACTGATTTCTCCAAATACAAAGTTAGGGTTGTTAGTTGGATTAAACAAATGGGTGGGGTTTTTATTGAAAATGCCTGCAGAAATAGAGTTGTGTATTTTTCTAAATTCTATTATTTTAATTTCTTTCTTTACCTCTTATAAATTACATGAATGCCAAGGATTGTTTCTCATGTATTAATCATGTGGATATTCTGTAGTTGGCAATGCTGTACTGAAGATGCCTGACTCGACACGGATTATCTAGTGAGCAGGGGCCAGATCATTGTCATGGGTCGCAACTGAATAAGTCGCCATCTTTCTGTCTAATTAAGCATTGCGATAATTATCGAACATATGTGAAACGTGAATAAATCAATTAATTTACATAGTATGTGGATCTATTGATTAAACTTTTGCCATAAATATTTTTTGAAAGCGTGGGGAGTTTTAAAAATTTTCTTTATGAAAAAAAATCATTTTTTTCAGCTCATATGATACCTTTAAGTATTTCGATTGGTCCATACATTTGCAGTCAATTTTGGTACTGCTTTCAAGTAGGTAAACAAGTTGTCCTGCAGCAGGATTTGAACTTAGAGATTCCAATCTGGAATCCACGAATCTACAACTAGATCACAATACTGGTTCTAGGGTAGCAGTATCTAATGTTACCTTGTTTATTTTGATATCTTTAGATGCATCAGATCTAAGGAAGTATCCCCCTAAGATTCCTATCAGCCATGGAGTGGCTCTGGCATGAGTTACATAGTAGAAATAGGTGCGGCTTTCTGCATTTGGATCCCTGAAAAAGGCGAAAAGCATAACAAAGGTATTCGATTTTTAAAAAAGTAAATGGGAATTCTTCAAATTGCTACTTTTTAATACATTAAAAATAATTAAGACAATTTACTTTGAAAGGAGAAAAGTATCAATTAAATGTTGCATGAGAACTTAATTATTTCGTTTTTACTTTTGTATGTAAAAATCACTCGGAGATATTATTTCAATAATAAATTCTTTATACAAACGTTATGATATCAATTTCCCCAAAACTTATTTGAAATATGGGCAATTCAAAATAATTCGATTAAATTGAAATATTTTTACTGAACAATCTTTGTATTCGACAAATAAAAATAAAAATTTACTGCTTATTTAAAATGACGAATTTTTTAATATTAAATTAAATACCACCACGCTGATTAGGGCTTGAAAATATTTCCCTTGACACAAATCCTTTGAAAAAATACAAACAAAATTGAATATTTTGGCTTTAGAATACGAGTAAACGTACATGAATACTGAATACTAATTTAATTACTTGAAAGCTAAATTAGTTTGCATATTTAAACTAAAAAGTCCTCACACAAATCCTAGAGGAGTTTGCAAAAAATACTGTATTAATAAAATTAATTATTCAGTCAAACGTATATCTTTTTTTTTACTAAAAAGCAATTCCGATTGCGAACACTGTAGTCATGTAGGGGCATAAAAAAAACTTATGGTAGATAATATTTCAGCGGTAGCGAAAATTCCAAAAGCCTTGTAAAGTTCCTATTTTCGCGGGAAACCTTAAAGAGCTTTATTTAAATGGTAAAAGGGTGTGTGGCACATGACGTGGAGGGTAATTTGAATTCAAATGTGCATTAACATTGAGGGTAGATTGTCTGAATATTTTAGAAACATGGTAAATAAATTTGGCCAATTCGTTGCTCGTTTTGTTAACCGTTTACTAGAAATTCCTTGCATCCAAAAGCTTTTAAGCGCAGTATTATTTTTTTTACTTATACTCGAAACGTTTCAGAAATCATTTTTCCCGTATTAACCCGTGAAAACGAAATGTTTAAATACATATATATTTAAAACGTTTTATTTAAGGTTTTGAAAATACAATATTATACTTGCAGCGTACCTACATATAAGTTTAAATATTTCTATATCCAAATCGCATCACAGATTATTTAAGCCGTTCTTTCAGCATTCGTTCTCTTCATATAACCAAACCATCGCATCGTCCAAGACCTTTCTTATTTTGTCGAGAAAACTTATTACAGCCTTACATTTTGCTCTTGTTTGCATATTTATGTACCGTACAGAAAATAAACCAGTAGATGTAATAAAAACATGGGTGGTTTTCTTACGAAAATGGCGCACTTGCTGCCCACCAGGCCTCCAGATAGCAGATGACGAACACCGTGACGAGGGAGGCCAAAGTCCAGCCCGCAGTAAGGAGGAGCCCCACCACGGGCCGCCACAGGATGGGGAACAGGATGATGGGGGACAGTATATACAGCTGCATGTCCACTGATAGGTACCAGGTTTGTCCAAAACACTAGAAGAGAAACGTTTATTCATAAGTTTGCTGCCGTTGAAACAGACATTGAGCGCATTTCCGCCCTGGAATTCAGCACTAAAGCAATAACTTTTTCAGAAGTTTTGAATCTTAACCAGAAGCGTGTTTTTATCGTTTTACTTTTTGGAATTTATTGATTTATGTCCTTTAACAAATGAAATTCAGTTATTATTATTACAAATATAGAACAGAATACCAAACATGTCAAATTATAGTAGGTTTGTACGTTTCTAGATTAAGTTTATGTTTATTATTGATCTTTAATGCCAATTCTTAGGGTTTCATGAAACTGTTAATTTGGAATGTAATTTATTTATTTATTTCATAAAATACTTTTTTTTTCTTTTCTTAATAAAATACCTCGCTGGGCAAAGCCCGTGTTGAGGTATTCATTTAAACTAACATTAACATTTACAAGTATGATACATTTACAGAAGAACACTAAAATAATGCATTACCTACAATTAACATCACTGTAATTTTAAAAAAAACAATAAAGTACACTGTCAAAATCGTAATGTAAAAAAAATATATAATTTTGTTCAAATTTGGTGACACCTCACCCAGCACAACAGGACACGAAGTGTCAAAAACATGAAACTTTATACCGTACAGACTATTATAATTTTTTTACGTAGAATTTTAATAAATAAATAAGTAAAAAAACAAAAATGCCAACTAACAATAGCCTCCGGGTTCACATAGTTCTGCACATAAAGGAATGTCGACCACCAATATTTCTCGCAAGGTTCGGTCATTAGAGAGTAAAAGCTCTCGTGGTAGGGTCCATTCCCAATTTTGGGAATTATGGCGACCTGAAGCAGCACCAAGATGGCCAATATTGGAGTTAGACGGAGATATCGGTGAAGGTACATCATTGGAATATGAAGGAGAGATTCTGCAATAAAAGTAATAGTTTAAAATTATTTAAATATAGCAGGAAGCAAGAAAGCGTGTCAGGACAAGGGGGTATGGCGTTCTTTTTCTCTCTCTCTCTGCCCTCTCGGGGAATTTGGGTGATAGATTTATAAAAATAAAGACGAACAGAAAAGCTATTATTCAATAATGTAATAATAACATAATGAAAAAAAATCCTTTTTAAATTAGGATTTCAGTAAAATTTACGACAAATTATTTTTAGTCGTCTGATAAATTCGCAGCGTCCTGATAATATTAATCAGCGTTATGTTAATAAAGTTCGGCGACCTGATAATGGTATCAGAACGCCAAATGATTTATCAGGCAACTAAGATTAATTTGTCGAAAATTTTGTGTTCTTTATTAGAAAATTGTTGCAGCCTTTTTTTTAACGGGAAGAAAACAAAATTGTAAGTAAGCCTCATAAAACATTTAAAATTCTTGTTTACTTGTCGATGGCGAAAACCCAGATTTTTTTTAATGTAACAATCAGGTACTTACTTTTCTCATTTTCTCTAAAGAAAACGTAAGCTAGGAGAATTCCACCGAGTAGGAAGAAAGTATCTACAGAAACTGTTGATGCTACTATGAGCATTCCTTCATATGATTGAAGCCACTGAAAAGATGACGCTTTTTACAACATTTCAAAAATCGTAATTAATATTAATAATAATAAAGGGGTTTTTTTTAATAATATTTTTTTCAATCAAAGATTTACTCTGAACTTGTTGAATGAAGATTTTTAACACTTGCTTTTTAAAACAAGTCCGCAAGGTACAATAATTTATAATATATCTACATTCATGATGTAATAATAGTAAATATCGAGGTTTGTAAAATTCTTTAAGTAAACTATTTAAAAACATCCATTTGAAGGCGAAAATTATCTAAAAATAATCCTCTAGAGGCAGGGGTCCTCACTAGGATTTCTGAGAGATCCAAATAGTTCATATCAAATTTTCCTCGGGGCCGCAAATAAAAATTGTACAGTTTAGTCAGGGCCTAAACCTAAACGGTATAGGTATAAGTATGCATAATATATACCGGTATTTATAAAAAATTGAATATTAACAAAAAAAAATTGCTTCAATAACTCTAAAATTTAAGTTTAATCCTATCGTTAACAGTAAATCTGATGGTAGCAAAAAATCGTTACGAGGGCCGCGTAGTGAAGATCGCTGCGTCTAGAACCTCCTTTGAATTTTTATATCATCTTGTTATCAGTATTATTAGATATCAATTGGAAAAACGTTTTAAATGTATCCTCTCTCCGCACTTCTTTGATCCACTCGTTAAAGTCACAGATATTACTTACATTCGTAACATCTACTATATTTTTAACAGGAAATGTAACTCCGACAACGTATCTGTGTCCTAAAATGATCCAAAACATGGACAGCACTCTTATTCCATTAAGACAGGCTAGTGGGCCGGGATTCTTACTAAGGGTAGTTAATCTCGAGGAGTTGGTGTAGACAGAGAATGATATCAAAAGTGGCGACTTTCTACAACCTGAAAAATAAATTATACATCAAATTTTTAAGAGAATATTATGGTTTTGAGTACTCAAACTCATTTTCTCAAGTCTTTGATTTGGTTCTACAGGATTGCCTTTGGCCTTAAATGATATGTATTTCGGTTGGCACTTGTTTAAATGAAAATAAATAGAACTAAATAAAAACAATAGAAATTAAATTTAAGAGGAAATAATAGTTTTATAATTTATCACTGCAAGTAGTTCAAGGAAATCTTAAATATCAGATATATGATATAAACTATAAGTTTTTTCTATTTTTGTTTATATTTACTCATTTATTGTGTTTATACACAAATTTTTGAGTTACGTATTTTTACAGGAACGCAAACTTATTTTCAGAATTTTTAAAATTTTGGTAATGAACATTTAATTTACGAAAACAATATGGACATTTTCAACTTTTTTCAAGGAAATTTTCTTTAAAATCTGAATATATATATGTATTTTTAATTCCTATACCTTGATTTGATCTTTATTTGATGACGCATTAATCATTTCATTTAATTTCTTGGGCTACTTACACATGTGCAAAATTAATATCTTAATGACAATGACTGTAATTGACGTCCATTTCCTAATTATCACGATTAATGATTATTAGTGGACTTTAGAACAAAACTGATAAAAAGTGAATCACTGTGATGTCAGTCCATTATCTTGAAACTATATACAGATTTACGCGGGTAATCAAGCTCTGATTTTTATCTAAGCAGAAATTCCTTTTATCGAGAATTCAAACATTTTTGTGGGGCTTTTTTATAAAGTATTATATAAGTTAAAAAAGTGACAATATGATATATTTTCAGTTTTTATTAAATGAATAAATCAATAGATTCTTCGTACCTTTCTTCATTGTGGTCATCCATAAATCATAGGACGTACTTAGAAGCAGAATAAGTCCAAAAATACTGAAAAATACCCTGAAACCGAAAACCAAAACCATGTACACAAAAAATATGAAAAACTTTGCTTAGAGTTAAAAATCACAAAGAAAATATGCAATAATATAAGACTTACACTCCAAAAATTTCCACGCTTCTCCAAGGTTTTGGTTCATCAAACCGACACATGTTATTTGGTACCTCGATGGAGATATTTAGTGCAGATAGTGCGGGCTGCAGCGCACTTTCTATATCCTTGGGTTTACATGAAGAAGGAACACACATTCCTATGGAGAATGGAAAACCGGGAATAGGACCGAGATTACTCCTGAAAACCGACATTATATATCATATGTTATTACTATGTTGGAGACATTTAGTGCAAATAGTGCAGGCTGCAGCGCACTTTCTATATCCTTGGGTTTACATGAAGAAGGAACACACATTCCTATGGAGAATGGAAAACCGGGAATAGGACCGAGATTACTCCTGAAAACCGACATTATATATCATATGTTATTACTATGTTGGAGACATTTAGTGCAAATAGTGCAGGCTGCAGCGCACTTTCTATATCCTTGGGTTTACATGAAGAAGGAACACACATTCCTATGGAGAATGGAAAACCGGGAATAGGACCGAGATTACTCCTGAAAACCGACATTATATATCATATGTTATTACTATGTTGGAGACATTTAGTGCAAATAGTGCAGGCTGCAGCGCACTTTCTATATCCTTGGGTTTTACATGAAGAAGGAACACACATTCCTATGGAGAATGGAAAACCGGGAATAGGACCGAGATTACTCCTGAAAACCGACATTATATATCATATGTTATTACTATGTTGGAGACATTTAGTGCAAATAGTGCAGGCTGCAGCGCACTTTCTATATCCTTGGGTTTACATGAAGAAGGAACACACATTCCTATGGAGAATGGAAAACCGGGAATAGGACCGAGATTACTCCTGAAAACCGACATTATATATCATATGTTATTACAATGTTGGAGACATTTAGTGCAAATAGTGCAGGCTGCAGCGCACTTTCTATATCCTTGGGTTTACATGAAGAAGGAACACACATTCCTATGGAGAATGGAAAACCGGGAATAGGACCGAGATTACTCCTGAAAACCGACATTATATATCATATGTTATTACTATGTTAGAGACATTTAGTGCAAATAGTGCGGGCTGTAATGCACTTTCTATATCCTTGGGTTTAGATGATTTTTCATTCACAAAGAGAACGTAAAACCGATTACATAACCAAGATTACTCCCGAAAACCGACACAATATAAATATTTTTGCGATAGACATATTTAATGCAAATAACGTGGGCTGCAAAGCACTTTCCATATCTTTGGGTTGACATAAAGAAGGAAAACACATTCCCTTAAATCATTTTATGTATGGATATGTATCGCAGTTGTGACGGGTACATTATGACACGTAACAGGTAAAATCTATTTCAATAACCGTCATGTATATGACGAGTATTCGTACAATTACAACTGCGATTTAGATATGCTTGTAATCTGGGCCCAGAACCAAGATACTCCTGAATTCAGACACACGTAACTTTTTATTATGTTGGAGTTATTTTAATTATTCTTTGTATGGACGAGATATCAAAATAAATCAATATTATAGGAAATGAAATTATTTTAAAATTACTTCCTAATTTTATTGTTATTTGCATTAAAACTACGTTATTATCAGATGAAATAATATTTTTGTGAATAATTAATAATCAAATGATCTCAAACAAAGGAAATTGAAGTGACGCGCATAACCGGTTATGATATCCGAATTACGGATATTTTTACAACCAATCTTCATATTATCGCATAACCGAATATCCGTTAATATAACGTCTTTTACGGATAACCATTTATTTGGTTATGAATGTTTCCATTTTTTACCTAACTTAACTACCGTGCTTTGTAGGCGGCAATTTGTTTTTACTGATTATGAAAAAAAAAGAACCAATTTTTTTCCGCTATATTCTTAATCTAGCTATTTTTAATAACCTGTTGACCTATGTATGAGAAACATCGTCTTATGAAGTAGTGGGTACAAAACAACGTCTAAATTCGGTCAAATTTAGTCAACTTCAGAAAAGTTCTTAGCTTATGTTTGCATAATCGGATATTCATACCGGAATATGAATATCCGATTATGGGCATCACAAGTAATAATTAATTATGTCCTCAATTAAATTTCATTCCGCTCCATAGCACCCATTGATCATAAATCTAAATTGACAATTAAATTGTAATTATCAAACCTTTGTAAATCGGGAACACCGCCGAAGTTCACAGCGCTTAAATTGGCGTGCCACGTATTCAAATTTCCTATGCGGCCTGCTGATGAACCAGTGAACGAGGCGGTACAATATTGACCCTTAATGGTCCTATCCGAGTCATTCCGTTGGTGGCTTATTTCAAGGCACTCGCTGAAATGACCAAAGCCGTACACATTTCCCTTTAACAATCCGTTTGGGAAAGTTCCTTCAGAATCCAGCACTGTAATAAATACGTACCTATATTTAATTTAAAAATGGATTTCTCCTTGTATTATGTTTTTGTTATACATACTGCTCTGTGCGTGTAGGTATGCATATGGCAGCCGAAAAATGTATTGTTTAAATATATTTTAATAAAACTGAAAATTTCTACTACTACTACTTTCCCTTATCCGCACCCAATGGTGCCTCGGTACACCAAGTGTAGTGTATCTTTATCATTTGTTATATGAAGGCAAGATGATCAGTCTTGCGCTTCAGAACCAATCTAAGGTATCACACATGAAGTATTAATATGAAAACCACATGTTTTAATCGTCATAATAATAATTAGTAGCACATTTTGCAGATACTATCAGTAGTACTTTTATATAATATTTTTAACAGTTTTTTCTCAGAAATAAATTGGCGTTTCCTATGTTTTGATATTATCTAGATATCATTCTGAGTGATCAAATTATTTTTGTTTTTTAATAATGAAAACCGATTAACATTCCTCGCCTCGATTTAAACTACTGATTCAATTTTTAATTTACAATTTTTACAGTTTTAATATTGAAAGGTATTGCATAGTGGTTAAAAACTTTGAACTGATATAATTGTTACCTATGGAACAAAATAAATAAAATCATTTTAGAAAATCCGTAAAAAAAATAGGTGCCAAAATTTATGCAAAGCTATCAACATAATGTACTTACGTACTTTGTATAAATAATGTTCTCTGTATATTATGTATGTTGTACACAATTCTACAGGTCTGCCAATACCTAGCTTTTTAGCTTATTTGATAGTACTGGACCATAAACACCATGTATCAATTTTATGTACACACATTAATTAAATCAATAAATAAATTGATATAAATACTCAGAACCTAATTCCCAACACTCCCACCACACTTCACATGCGTACCGCAATATAACATATACACAACATAAACATTTCAAATACTTTTTTGAACGGGTGGTGGCCCAGTGGGTAGCGTCGCGGTCGCGGTCTCTGAGTCCAGAGATCGTCGGTTCGAATCCCCACTTTGACACGACTCGATTCCTATTTTCAAGCACAAGCCGTTTAGGCTTTATTGAAAATAGTACTTACAAATTGAAATATGTGCAAATATCATAAGATTGCATAGATTTCTTTTCAATAAAAAAAAAAAATAAAAAAAAAACTTGTTTTCCTACTCTTGATGTGCTCAGAAACTTATTTTGTACATTGTGTTGTGCACTTAATTGGTGCCATGTCATATATTGCGTTGAAATATGACGGTTAATTTATTATGAATAGCTCCGTAAACATAACATTAAAATAGAAATAAATAAATAAGTATTGTATTAATCATATTATATTATTGATATCCCAAGAGACATAGAGAATCTCTGGAAATGAATGTGGATTATCTAAGCGTTTACAGGTCTTATAACCTGTCATTGGCTGGGTTAAATGGCCACTTGATGTATTACAACATTACAAGTATTCGTACAAATTCAAAATGTTGTTAAAAGATTTACTGGTTAAAATATAAAGCAAATAAAAATTGGAGAGACATCTTCAGGCGTTTTCTAGTAAGTAATTAAGTTCGGATTAACCTTACCTACACCGATAAAGGTACATTGCCAAAAATGCTTAACAATCTTCTCAACAGAGAAAATCTCTAAAAATGCGAAATCACGAACGTGAGTTTAAAATAATATTAGGAAGTTTCAAATTTTGACATATTATATGGTTATCAGATGATGGCGGAATGGGGAATGTTGTAGTACATCAAGTGGCCACTTAACCCAGGCAATGACAGGTCATAATCCCTGTAAGCGCCTAGATAATCCACATTCGTTTCCAGAGTTTTTCTGTCTCTGTTGGGATATCAATAATATCTTATATTAGCCCAGCATGGGTATAATCCAGTAATTTGATTACAAGTATAGTTACACATTCAAAATTTTATTATTTTATTAATCACTTACTTTGAAATGCCCATATATCCGAAAACAGGTCTTGTTTCCACTTTTCTATATCGTCTACACATTCTTTTGATACATTTCTTACTTCCCTGGACAAAATACTCCTGGACATTTGCATTAACAAACCGCCATCGAAAGCTTTCGAAAAATCCCTGAACTCTTGAAAATATTCCGAACTTTCACAACTTAAAAACATACTCAAACTAACAATAAATAAAGGTAAATTATTCGTAGCCATTTTTTAACAGAATACCTTCAATTGACTAGACACAAAAATGATTATTTTAACGAGTAGGCATCGATTATAAATAAAATTAAATAATCTGAAATAATTGTAAGATAAGGAAATATTAATATCTTTGAATCAATCAATTCTTGCATATATCATTGCAATGTGATTATGATAACAACAAATTACTAAAGTTAGATAAAGTCCCAAACGTCTTTTGTTCCTTTGTTTTTTTATGTAACATGTTGACATATGTTTACGGAAGTGAATCATTTGTTAATGTTTTCATAAAATATATAATAACTGTACATAGGTAAAATTTATTTATTTCTTTAAAAAATTACAATAAAATATTAATGACTAAACATGTACATAGCATTGAGCGATTTCATTCGTTCAATGAATAGACAGTACACTACAGGTTGTTGCACTTAATGAAATCCAATTAATTCTTGGGGAGGCAAGGTACATAGAGCAATAACATTAAATTTGTAACTTTTATATAAAAGGCGTACAGATGCTAGAAAAAAATATGTTTAACATGATGTATTTAGGTACTATACAATTTATGTAAGGTGGTGCACTCACTTTGTGTGAATTTAAATCTACGTTTTTTAGAAGTTCTACACAAAAATTAAAAGCCATTTTTTTCAATCCTGGGTGTTGGTGACATTTTTCCCTCTGTAATTGGGGCCTCCTGGCCTATTGAGGTGGTCGAATAAATTTAAAGTATAAAGAACCCCGCAGACTACAGACTTTCTATCGGGCGATAGTTTAGTCGCGATTTTAATCAGTATGAAGATGTATGCAACAACTTCGTTGTCGTATGCGCACTTGCATACATCTTCATACTGATAAAAAGCCCGATTAAACTATCGCCCGATAAAAAGTCTGTAGTCTGCGGAGGCTCTTAAAGTTCGTAACTTTTTACGGCCCTCAGAATTCAAATTACTTTTATTTTCGTAGTTTTTTTTGTGTTATTATGCCGTTATTATACCGACGTTTCGAAGCAAATTGCAGTGTCCATCTTTAGGACTGATCATCCCTGACACTGCAATGTGCTTCGGAAAAATATAATATATATTAAAAGTTTTTATTCTAATCATTATATAAGACAAATTTGTATTTCTAATTTTACATGAAAGCTTAAAAAATTTTACAAATGAATAAATATTGTTTTTACAAAAAAAAAAATTCTCAAATGAATACATTAATAAAATATTAAAAATTTCAAATTAAAAAACACATTTATAATATTGTTTTTAAATTTGCTTTTATAGGTCGATTTTTTCGTTTGCTGCTTGTATTTGATGTTCAAGGTCGTCTACAATAAGGTTTTCTGATGAAGCAGGTTTACTTTTGCCTTTAAAAAAAGATTAAATTATTATATTTCACGGTGTAATATTCAATATACATACATGGTGTAACAAAACTCGTAGTACAACCCAAAAACTGGTGAATCTACATCATATTTGGAGTCGAATTTGTAATATGACTTTTGAATCTAGGTTGAAAATTATAATAAATTTCTCTTCATAAAAGCTTTCATAAGCACCGCAGATTAAGTAAAATTGCAGGAATTCTTACTTAAAATGCTGTTCTTCATTTTGTTTCCTTTATGAATAATTTAATTTAATTTGAATAAATAAATTATATATTGATAACAATTTGCAAAAATTTTTTGAAAAAAAAAACTTCTTTATCAATTTTATCGAAAGTATGTGTCAAATCCAAAAAATGTATTCTATAAAATCGACTCCAAATATGATGTAGATTCACCGGTTTCCCGCTTGTACATCGATTTTTGTCACTCGGTGTATATAATTTTTTTGCATTTTCAAATATTCAATATTATTAATATTCGACTGATTACCTTTTTTAAAAAATATTTTTTCCAATGCAGAAAATGGAGATTCAAAAAGCAAAACAGCAAAAAATGAGGCTATCGTAGAAGTGATAATATCCGCCATGAAGAATTGAATCTGAAAAAACATTATCAAATCTGTATACACAATCAACAATTAAAATCGTAAAATTGATTGGTATGGACGAAGATGAGAATATACCAAGATGGCTCTGCAATAATAATAATATTAAGATATAGTTAACTCAAATTGTCGGTGCTTTAACTAATCAAATTAAAATGAACTATACACAGGGCTGGCAGTATTCGCCTTTGTTTACCGTGTGATCTATGTAGGTTGCTAATTTTGTTGATTGACGTTTCATAACTTGAACTTTCAGAGACATCACAATTTGACATCTCAACGGAGACCAGAAGTTTGGAAGGGAATATGGATACCTAGGCGTTAACTGGGCTTACTGGGACCTGTCATTGGCTGGGTTAAGTGGCCACTTGATGTATTACAATATTCCTCATTTCACCTAGTATTTGATATCCATATCTGCCCATTATCAGAACTTGTTATATTATTTATTATGGCAATCGTCCGTCTTCGGAAGACGATGAAGATGCGGCACTCATCAGGAAGGCAGCCGAGAAAAGCAGCTTCTCTGGTGACTGTGAAGTCCTATACGAGACCTGCACAGTAAACCACATCTCTCACACCTCCAGGTTGTAGGGGGGGATCCAGTTGGTAGCTGCTTCGCTCGCTGTCTTCTAAGTCTCAAACTCTCCAGCCAGAGACTGTCATGTGCCGCTCTGCCCTCCCTTAGCTCCCTCCCCATGCCATCATGTCCCTGACGTGATTTTCCCAAGCAGCGTCTATGCAAAATGTCTTCATATCGCGTTTACAGACATCCTTAAAGCACAATCGCTAAACTTGTATATACACAGTGAAATGGTACGACGCTTCACATGAAAAACTCTCTGTCATCCATTGAGAACATTGCTAAGCATTTTAGCAGAAACCTTTTTGATTGCAAGTAAGATTCTTACCGAGTTACATTACCTGCTAGGAAACGCCTGAAGAAGACTCTTATTTCATTTTATTTAATTTCTTACACTTTTTATTTTCACTTCTTTATTCCAACTCATGTTATTTAGCATTTTTCACAATAGATTTTTTTTATATGAACCTTAGAGGCTTACACTCACCCCCTCAAGGTTTGGAATAAAAACTTTTTATTATTATTATTTGCTTACGTTATTTATGTCAGTATACTTTGTCAGCATCTCTTCAGTACTAATAAAGTACGATTGTATGACTATATGCAGCAAGAACATTGCGTAAGTCAGCCGCGCAAGGAACTCCCATATTCGGAGACTCAGGAACCAATTTACTGGACCTGCAATAAAGCGTTGTCAGCATCATGCTAATAATAATTATAAAGTATAACTAACTGTCCGACAATATGCAACCAGAACATTCAGTTACTCAGCGGCGCTATTGACTACCATTTTTGCTTTTTTCAAATTTTAAATAATCCCCACATTTACCCTCTAACCTATCTGTTATCCTTTCTACTTCTTTGCGCCACATATAAAAAAAGATACCAAGAATGTTTACTATGTATGTCATCTGTAAATTAATGAAAAAGCCTCATGGCACAAAAACGGTAAAGTATTCAAAGTGAATGATTGATGTTTTTTGAGAATACCTCCATATCCAAATGCGCATGCGCAGACAACCCAAAGTACTGCCACTGCCCATGCCAGTCTTTTACAATGCAAGCCCCACCCTTTCCCTAGACTGCTTTAAAGACTATTGAGTCTTTTTTCAGTCCAGCCAACTCTACCGATTTTTTCAACAAGCTAAACCGCGATTTTAAGATTGTTAGTGTGATAAAAATACGGATGAATTTACGACTATGTACGCGAACAAATGCTTTCATTGTACCCCTACCACCGTCTCGGCTTATGTATTATAATTGTCATTGTTTCCATCACCCAAACCAACCAGAGTCGGCCCAAATTAACAGTGGTAGGGATGTTAGTTTCTACCCCGATCATTATTTATTAGTAATTACAACCACCCGTGTGGAGACCGGTATCTCGCCTCGCCAGGCCCCCCATCCTAGACATCCACCCGTGCATCCGCGGTCAGGGTCTCAATGGAGGGGGGATTAGGGAAAAGAGGGGAGGGGACAGAACGCATGTGTGCATCTCACACTATCATCCTATCATCCTATCTGGCAGACACTATTTCATACGTCCCCTGCCGTACCTTATCACAATACCTATCCAAAGACCATCCTATCCTTACAAAAGACACAATACAATTGAGTTGAGGGATGGGATATAATTTGAGACCTCCACACACGCACACACAAACAGCCCGGGACGGGCCGCCCGTGCGAAAGCACACCAAGTCCCCCCCGGGGACTACCCCACTAAGCAATCTATTAGTTCTAGATACTTCCTTTTACGGAACGAAACGTGCACAAATGCCAGTTCAGTCCATGTCCCTTCACCACCTATTGTTCTACTCATGCAGACTCTACTTCTACCTTTTTAATCCTGGTATTTAGGCTCCATTTTACTGGGGGTTTTCACCCCTGAGAATATCCCATCTCTGCACCCAGGCATCCACGAACAGCGCAAGCTGCTCGAAATTACCCCTGTTTGCAAAGAAGTCCGGATTCCATGCCGGCCTCATGACCTCGGTCATGCCGTCCAGCATGGTCTCCCGGCAATCCTCCAGTATAGGAGGACAATGCCAGAGAATGTGTTCTGCGGTCTGGTTGGGTGCCCCGCACGCACAACCAGGATCCGCCACTAGGGTGAACTCATGGAGCTTTCCCCTAAATTCTCCGTGCCCCGTTACCATTTGTACTACATGATGACCCAGGTTCAGCTTAGCATAAGCCATTCTCTCTCGAATGCTCGGGAAGAATGAGTACGTCCAGCGGCCTTTCCGCTCGACGTCCCACCTCCTCTGCCACTCCTCCCAAGTTTTGTCCCTCAGGGCCTCCAACAGGTCACCGAGAGAGTCGCCAGGTCTCATATGTAAGGTTAACCCAAAATATACTACCTGTTCTCCCTTTTTTAGTCTCCTAGCCGCCTCAGACGGCACCACCTCCAAGTCTGCTGGGAGTTCCCCAGCAAGGACAGGGAGAGCCGCGCTTGACACCGTTCTGTAGGCTCCAGTCAGCGCCATTTGTGGACCCACACACGCGACGCATAGTGTGACGTAATATTCGTCACAGTGCGAACACGCATGGTCAAGTACTGCAAATTTGTTCGAACGGAGTACCTTTTTTTTGTCCATAACTTACTAGCACTGGCAATACAAGTCGCTAAGGATAATTTGTCTCTTTTTGCCTCGGACGGCGGTACGAATATGGCGCGCCGCGGGAGGAATACCCGACACCGCCATATCCAGTATAAAATCAAAACTGTGACTTAGTGAGAAAAGGATTCGTCTAGTGACGTAAGTACCTTGTATATCATATTCATACAGAAAACACAGAAATCTGCAATCCGTCATGCTAATTGTGACATTCTTTGACAGGAATCCTTTTCTTTTTTCTATTTATCCCCTATTTATTTTATTTTTTATTACATTAGCTGCCTCGCCATTGTACTTGTGAGGCAGCAACTATTTTTGCACGACAATGCAATTTGATATTCGGCCATTAAGACGATGAAAAAAGGGAATATCTCCACTGGGAGATATTCTATGATTCAACAAGCACTATTCTGTATATACCGCCACGAGGAGCTCAATTCTGACTCCGATGCAACAGGATTCATCGTGCAATCTCCCTGATGATTTGACTGCCTCATGGACCTTGGATGCAAGCAAATATCAGCGAGAGATCCTTTCACTGAACCCCCATCACAGCCACGGCGGGGTAGATGTAAAGGATCAATCGGATTATCGAAGATTAATGCCACCAACAGGATTCATCAGCCACGCATTGAAGCATCGGTCTGCGAGATTTCGGCCCATTTGGGCATCTATATTATTTGAATCTTTCGTCACCTTGTAGTCATATATTAGAAATACTTTTCATTCTTTACCGTAAATTAGTTAAAACGTTAGTTGGCTGCTACTAGTAGATTCATTCATACTCACCCAATTTGTTTCTTATTGATAATAATATTTACAGAATCTCCAGCCCTAGTTTATTCAATAATGGTATCAGAAGGAATTTGTCTCTGGATTGAATCGCGAGATTGGAAACCTTCCGATCTACGCTATCTACTTAACTTCACTTGTTAGTTTGCATAAATTCTGTGCCTAATGTTATAAAATAATAACATCTTATAGTCAGCATCCTGTAGTATGAATGAAAGTGTAAAAGAAAATTTGGCTTAAAATAAATGTGATAACAATTTAATTTGGTTGATGACGGTTTAGTTTTCCCACAAAATTCACTGTATATTTTGTAAAATTTAGTAGAAATGGCTATCTCTGTAAAGTTAATTCTATTCATTATTAAACAGTTTTGTTAACCTCAAAAAAACGGAGTTGTCATTCTGTTCAATGCCCCAGTTCCCGAGAGTACAAAAGTGGAAGAGAGGCTTAGGAGACAACGGACCTAAGTCTCACATTTATTTTGGAGCATTTAGTCTGGTTTGCTTTCTCAACTGAATTAGCCGGTGGACGGGCGAACGGGTGGTGTTGAGAAGGGGCTTAAGTCAGATTCGGAATTACAAAATTGTTTTGAATATTTTATTTCTTCTCACCAAAACGGTGGGGAAGCTAATTTTCCCTTTAGTCCCGACGCAATAGCCATCACCTTCTCACACCCCGTTCACCGCGTCACAATAGGTCAGTTGAGCAACATAAGTCGCTTTTGGACCCAGGACGGAGCCCTGAGGACACCCCATGGTCGTCAGCACCACTGTTATAGTGGATCCGTGGATCACCGTGATAGATCTCTCCTCCAGGTAGCTTCTCATTATAGCGAAAAGCTCCTTCAGGCATCCTCTATTTTTAAGTTTTACTAGGATCATCGGCCACCACGCATTGTCAAAGGCACCTGCTATATCAAGGAAAATCCCACATACGTATTTCCCCGACGCCGACGCCTCCTCACTCCACTTCGTCACGTACAAGATTGCCCATGCCGGTCTACTGAAGGTCAGGTATGTGGTATCTTCTAGATAGGAGAATTTGTGGGAGGCGTCCTGGAGAGGTTTCATCCCGAATAGAATAGCAGCCATTACAGCCAAACTGCATACCCAGCCCAGAAGTACAACTATCTAAAAATAATAAATCCTTTTTTTTGTTGTTATTTAAACATTATTGGAACATTATGTCTTTGACTAAATATATTTGGTGGTACAATTAATTTGGCAAGGACATTTTGAACGTTTTGAATATGTTTGATGTTAGTTGCACATGTGTGCCCCCAAGCAGTGATGCCATACCTTATAACTGATTCCCCGAGAGAACAAGTATATCATTTTGAAGTAGGCAGAGGAACCAAAAAATTTTAATTTAAATATTTGTCTAACAACAGATCTTAAACGTTTACAAGTATTTAAGGTTTGGATATTCCATTTAAAGAAGCAGTCAATGATTATGCCCAAATACATATATTCATTTACAATCTCTATGTTATCACATGAGCAAGTACTACAGTTATTGGCATAATGAAGGCAGTCAAAATTATGTGATTTTATCATAGGCAACATAGCAATTTTAGCGTGTGGCGATCTTATGTGCATTAATCAAATCGCGGATCATTTATTTAAATAGTGTTTTGCAGTGTTAAATATTGTTGCCTAATTATTTAAAGCAGACAAAGTGGTAGCGGAGAAATCACTTCAACACATATTTTGTGGGGAGTAAGTTCTTTACAACTGGAAGAGTGAAATAATAAAAAGAATTTTGACAATTTTAAAAAAAACAAATTTTTGCCCTGTCACTTTTACGCACATATGTATGTAGAGCCATCTGTGGGTTTCTGAATGAGGCTCTCATAAATGGTATAAAATCAAACTATATATATTTCCAATAGATGTCACACAATTGCGACCAATATCAAATAAGGCAAATTATTTACATTTTTCAATCTTCGTTGCAATACAAATAATTATATTGGCTACTAATATCAATAGATGTCATTAATTGTGCCAAATATTAACAAAGGTGAACAATTGAGATAGAATTTCCGAACTTTGTTACATTTTCAAGGAAATATTGTATAGAATATTATTTTTTAAATTATCAACATACAATAATTTATTATGACATCAATCAGAAGGTTTAGCGCAAGCTCGGGCAGTGGTGAATTGGACATAAATCCATTGTCGTCCAGCGATAGACTGAAAGATGCTAAAACCCAGCAAAAAAAGATTAAAGATTTATTGGCAAATAACATACTTTCCAAAGAACAGCGGACTTCTCTATTGGCTGCGGTTAATAACATCATCCAACACTTGACCACAGTGGTTAATTTGAATAATTTGCCTGATAACAAAAAAACCGAATCTGGTTCTTCGTCAACTCCTGAAGTAGAGAAAGTGGACTAGACGAAATAAATAAATCGATTGTTTTGCTTACAAAAAATGTAGAAGACCTAAAACTAAAATTTGACAAGAAGGAGACGTCATACGCCAGAGCAGTTTCGAAAATGCCACCTAAAGAAAAACACTATGCTATTGTAATTAGTACCGATGGTGACGATCCCAAAAACAAGAGAGAAGATCTGGATAAATTAATTAAAAACAAAATAAACGTACGTTCTCTGGGGATTGGAGTCACAAGAATGAGGAAAACGGCAGACAAAGTGATTGTTACCATGCCTTCCCTGGAAGATAAAAATAAATTCACAAACGAGCTCAAAAAGGGTTTTAAAGATACGGATATTACTATTGCGGATAGTAAACAGCACAGCCCGCTGGTAATCATCAAAGGTGTTTTGAAGGATACTAAAGATGACGAGATAATAGAATCGCTTCAGATGCAAAATAAGCGTCTAAATATAGATTTTAGTCAAAAAATTAGTATTAAGTATAAAACCAACCAAAGAAACCCTCTTTTGTGCAACTTAATCCTGGAAGTTTCTCCCCAGAACTGGAAAATCCTAACTGATGCAAACAAGGTGAATATAGGATACCAAAGGCTAACGGTGGACGATAAATCTCCTTTGATGCAGTGTTATAAATGTATGGGTTATGGGCATACTAAAAGAGTGTGCAACGAGAAAGAAAAATGCTTCCACTGCTCTGAGGAGCATAAATATACTGAATGCCCTAATAAAAATGAACAACCCAAATGCTGCAACTGCGGAAAAAATGAATATAAAAGCCATCGAGCTACTAGCTCTGATTGTCCATTATGGAAATTAATGGATACTCGAGCCAGAGATAAAGTAGACTATGGCGACATGTCCTAAAAGCAGTTGTCAAGGGAATACAAAAAGAACTTAAATATTTTAATATAGAAGATTATAAGCCTGAAAAAAATTGCTTCAGAACTATGTACATCAATGCGAGGAGCATTCGGAATAAATTCGATGAAATTGAAGAAATGCTGAAGGGAATACAAGACACCATCCACATTCTTGTCATAAACTGAAACTTGGCTGAACGACGGAGATGAGTCATTCTACAACATCAGTGGCTATCAAGGAACATTTGCCTCTCGAAACAATGGAAGAGGAGGTGGTGTTGCAATGTATATACACAATTCTTTAAATGTTTCCGTTATTGATAGGTTTAGTGATGAAAACTCTATTCTAGGATTACAAGTGGAAAGCAGACATTTTAAAAGGTTAAATATTTATGCATTATATAGAAAACCAAATACAAATTTCAATGGTTTTTTGTCAAATCTAGAAAACGTTTTGTGCAAGAGCAGACAAGATACAATAATTCTAGGAGATTTCAAAATCGACATTACTAAAACTACTGTCTTCGACAGCATACATAAATACATTACTCTCGTTCAATTTTTTTATATGCAATACGAATTTTCCCACCAGAACCACGGAAACACGTGCCTCACTAATTGATCACATTGTATCTAATAGAAAAAATATATCAGCCACTATCTCAAATATTGACCACCCAATCAGTGACCATAATATTCTAATTCTTGACTTCCTAAATAGCCTTAAGTTATACCCTAATAATCGATTACCTACTTTATTAAAATCATCCCCCAAAATAAATAATGTCATGCTAAAAAATCATCTGGAAGCTTACGCGTTTCCCTATGATATTAATGATAGTACTGATCTAAATTATAATAAGTTTATTGAATATTTCAAAAGTGCGATTGACTCCTGTAAATTTGAACCAAAATTATTACACATAGGAAACCGACGACAAGCTAATACACCCTGGTATGACACAAAACTAGATACGCTTATCAAAGAACGAAATCTTGCTTTTAAACAGTGGAAGCGTGATCCTTTTAATAGTTCCCTTTTAACACAAAAAAATCAAACTCGAAATAAAGTGACAAATTATAGGAGATTTGTAAAAACAAAATATTTTTCGGAAATGTTTGAAGAGAATATTAGTAATCCTAGGAAAACATGGTCAACGATAAACTCAATACTATCAAATGCTCCCCAAAATAAAAAAACACCAATAGAATGTCTATCGATTAACAATCTTGACAAAATGATCCAAAGCAGATTTGCACAGAGTTCAATAATTTCTTTATAACAGTTAGCAGCAACTTAGCAAACACAATAACATCTTATCCTGATGATGTAAACACAATTTGTACTGCTCCTAAAGCAACTCATTCTTTCTTTATGCATAGAACTAATAAGTCTGAAATTTTGCGTCTTATCTCTAATCTTAAAAAACGATCAGCACCTGGCCTAGATGGAGTGACTCCAGCCATTCTTGAGATTTGTAAAAATCAGTTGGCCGATCACCTTGTTTTGCTGGTAAATGATTCGCTCTTGAGTGGCATTTTTCCAGATAAACTTAAAATAGCAAAAATCGTTCCAGTCTATAAAAGCGATTGCAAAAAAAATGTCTCAAATTACCGACCAATCTCTGTACTTTCGGTTTTTTCAAAAATATTTGAACAAGACATTAAGGATAGGTTAACTAAAAATCTGGTTTCAAATAATCTTCTTGCATCCCAACAATATGGTTTTAGAAAGCGTTCAAATACAAAATGTGCGGCATATGATTTTATATCAAATCTTCAAAAATACCTAGACGATGGTGAGTACGCAGCAGGGATTTTTATAGACTTGAAAAAAGCTTTCGACACTGTTGACCATAATATATTGCTGTATAAACTAGAATATTTAGGCGTTGTTGGTACTCCCTTAAAACTATTTCGTAGTTATCTCACCAATAGATATTATTCGGTCCATATTGGTGAGGGTTTCAGTGATTTTGGGGAGATAACCTGTGGTGTACCTCAAGGCTCAATTCTCGGTCCTCTACTTTTTCTTGTGTACATAAACGATGTGACTACATGGGGCATACAAGGTGTTCTACAATTGTATGCTGATGATACTATAGTATTCTGTCATTGTCGCACGATAAAGGAACTTGAAAATAAAATGCAAAGAGATATCTCTCATCTAGCAAACTGGTTAAGAATAAACAAATTAAGCTTATACGTGAAAAAAACTTCATGTATGCTTTTTGGAAACAAAAAAAACATATCCCTCAATATTTCTCTAAGGAATACTCAGATTGAAATGACCAACGTAATCAAATATCTAGGACTATTCATAGACTCAAAACTCTCATGGAGTTATCAATTTGATCATGTCTTGATTTGACATGATATATATATACAGATAGCCCCTGTAACTGGAGTTTGGTACAGACTCAGGGGCTTACTTCCAAAAAATATTTTGCTTTCTATTTACTACGCTATGATACATTCTCACCTTGTATATTTGTCATGTATATGGGGTTTTGCTACCAAGAAACAGGTTTCCGAAATTCAAGTTCTCCAGAACAAGGCTCTGAGAAATATTTTAGGGATACCCTGGGATACACATTGTCATGTTATTCTCCCGCCTCTCGTAAGAATGACATTCCTGACTTCCTTTTAACTGATAAAAAAATAGCAATTTAACTTTTGACCCCGTTATTCTACCTTATTTCATTACCACAGAATCTGCTCTATGGTAAGTGAAATCTCGTTCTGAGCTTTTTCGTCTATGATTCCTTCTTGCAAAAATAACTGTCATGGCGAACAGCCGCATATATTTTCTATTCAGGCCGACCCGGCATAAATCCTGGGGAATGAAGACGTAATCGTAAGTGTTATAGCTTTTTAATATTAACTTCCATCCCCCAATCAAAACTACGTACTACAGCCCAGTCACTTTAATCTTTTCAGGTCTAATTCCCTCCCTTTTATCTACTTCCTTACTCCTGACATAATATTAGAGTATTATAAATAAAAAATGGCCTAGACACTGATCCGTGTCTAGTTATCAGCTAGTTACCGAGTGTCACACGCTGACCGGTACATCACGGAACGCAAATATTATCCCATATCCGTCATCGCTCACGCGTGAAATTCTGGACCACGTGTGAGGATATATTTACAATTTGATGCCTCAAAGGACTAATTAACAAAGCTTCACCTCGTGCAGGTCCTGATGTGGACACTGCACAATGACGATACATGGATTCTTCACCTCTCTTCAAAATTTCACCTCTACATAAAATTAAAATTCTTAACCTCAAAATCACTTCGTTCATCTCAACACTAGCCTGTTTTTTTCTTTAATCTTCGACGTAGAACTTTTTAATTGTAAATTCCAGTATGAATGATTCGATGGATGGATTCATTACTTAAGTTTTCAACCTATATTTGCAATTATATCTTTGTTATATCTTGTCAAAATTAACCTATATACTTACCGTGCCTAACACATCTTCTTAACCTTGTAAACATATTTATATTTTAATTACACACATTGAATTTCTATAGCTTTGTTTTATTTATATTCTGAACGCTGTGGTATTTCAATCCTTGCTTACTTTTTATAAATTTTCGTGAGTCTTTTGCTAACTGATTGAGCTATGCAGGTGAGCGTCTGAGGTTGTGGAGCCAATCAGGTAAGCCTCCCACCCTCTACGTTACAATGTCACCTTCAACGCGGGCCAAGTTCACCCTGTCTTTAATAATTAACCCTGACTTTACTTATTGTATGTAATATTTGACTCACTGGCGCCCATTTATCTCTATAAACTTCTATAATCTTTGAAATCATCCCACCACAGACGGTAAGAATGTAAATAAAACTTATATTATTATTATATTTATATATTATGTCAAAACCTCTATCTCATTCCCTTCCCAAAAATCCCCAACCTCTGAACGTGCCAAGACGGAGGACATGGAGAGCAACTTGATGCTGCAACCAGATGCAAGGACTAGAGTAGGCGTGCTGCTATGACGTTTTGAACGCTACTTCAACCCTGCAGCCAAGAAGAGAGAACATCTGACAAAGAAATCAGGTGAAATCGCTCATTATTGAAGTTCTATTTTTGTTTAGTTTTCTTTTCTTTCTAATCAATTTTCTGATACAGAAAGCTACTGGTGATTTACTTTCCTATGAGAATACAAATTCTCTAAAATTAAGTCAGACATTATATGTCTACTTATGTTTTTTGTTCTGCTAACATACTGATGCAGAAGACATCACATTGTGTGGCTATTTTGCATGTCACAAATATGCTGTAGGCTGGCATGATCTTGGTTAGTTTACCTTCTTTTTTTTTTGAGAAAAAATAACACAATCTCTCAAAAATTTATTTTTTTGGACAAAATATCTACTGTATGCATTTGAACATGAAGGTAGAAATTTTTTGTTAAATTAAGTTTGTCACAAACTTGATGGAAAAAAGCTGGCGTGGGTAGAATCAAAAAACACTCTTGTGGCAACCTTGATACAATACACTTGTGCTGTGAGAGAAATTTGATTCTCATCTTGTTTTTTTCTTTTGCTGAATTCTTAGTAAAAAGAAGTTTTATCTTTTATATTATTTGAACATCTGGAAGTGAATCTATTTCAGTAGTGAAAAAAAAAAGCTGAATTATCTAATATTTTGCAGAATAGTTTTCTGTGAAATAACTTGTGTTTGGAACATGCGTGTATTCTGAACAACATTTTTTTCTTTTCAATATTATATTGAATCTTACATCTTGTGCTGTGCTGTGAACGTTACTTCCTTTTACTGAAGATTATTGTGGAAAATCATTCTATGATAACCTGTAAATTTTACAGATACTTGTAAAATTAACTTTTACCAATTCTACCTACCTACATGTGGAGTGTAGATTGTTGTACAATTATCTAATGCCATGAGGCAAAATTCTTACTATTAACTATTTTAAAAGTTAATACATCTTTATAAATACAGGATTGACTTTTCCTTTATTTTATTCTTTATGCCTTTTCGCACAGTGGCAAACTATGACATTTTTGTAAAGCATGGATACTGAGATATTTTTTAAATTACAGACGACGAATTGCAAAGTTTAACTATGGAGGAACTAAATGGAATATGGAGCTGCTATTATATAAATTCTCTGAGAACACGCACCATGGCCGACGACACTTCGTCAGCAAATTATACAGGTTGTACGGTTGATATTATAACATATCGTTTATTTAACTTATTTTGACTTCTCAAATCTATTTTTATTTAAATTTTTCTTTCGCTTGGCGAAACCTTTTCGTTGCATTATGGAGGAAATATTTTTCTGAACATAATTTTGTTTAAAGTGACATCTATGTATGTTTCTAGATTCTAGTGTGGGTTCGATTTACAATTAAAATTTAAATTCCATTCACGGAAAATAAATATTGCACTTGTTAAATATTCAAATTTAAAAATAGTAAATGCATGTATTCAATATATCCTTATATATTTAAATTTCTTGAAAACTTTTATTTGCTAAAAATGCAATTGTAATAACCTCAATTACTATTTTAAATTGGGAATAAATCTAGTGCGACATCTATCGTCGACAATAGATAATTATTTATGGAGTTTATTTATCTGTCATATTTAGGTCATGACGCATGAATTACTCGAATCACGTACAATCTATTTTTAGAATGTTGTTGGGTCATTGATCGGTATTGCTTAAACTGGTTTTTGAATGCGTTTATGAATAATATAAAATATTTTCATTACACTGTGAATGATGGCAATTCAAATATTAAATTCATACGATGTGTTACATGCAAATCTTATATGGCCTGGAAATCTTTTTGAAATATATTTCTTTTGTTTTGAAAAGTTTACTCTACTTAAATATACGTTGATATGCATGGTGCATAGGGCATCCATGTACTATCATCTTTTGCTTTAGAAAATTAATTTTTTTTTCTTTTGAAAATTTTTTTTTTGTTCGCTTAAGGCGGATGCCTAGACAATGTTTATTCATCATTGTATTGGTGCATAGGGCACGATGCCTGTATTATTCTCGTATTATGTGTAATGGATGTATTCTTTTTTTGAAGGATTTTTTTTATTGTATTATGTGTTCGTAATACTGTACTGTGAATCTTGTGTTTCCCACTGGAAACGATTTTGTGTGTTTTCTCGCTTTTGCTCGAGAAAATTCTCTTCTTGTGTACATACGATCGCTACGCGAAGGAAAAACGCGTATCACTGTATCTCCTTGTTCTGTTGCAGGACATCTCTTATTTTTGAGGGTGCGATCCTAGAAGCGATTGCATGCCTTGTTTTTCTGAAAACTTTCTATGAAATAACCACGCTCTGGGGGTTAATTTCTTCTTGTTTACACGAGAGCCTCTGTAGTAGGGAGGGCTGACAATGTTCCCGAAGACTTGCGCGATACCAGTAGACAGGTAAAAACAGTCTAAAATAGAAAAAGTATATTAGATTGTGTGCAATCACAATTAGCTTGAGGTTTGCGTCTAGGCTAAAAGTTAGCATTTTACTCGAACCTAATTACATTTATCTTTAGGAAACTTGTGTTCTTTTACAAACTGCTTTGGCAGTACATCATTCTTTTTCTTGCAAGTCAATTCAATAAACAATAATCAACTTCGGTCGCTTTGATCTAATGTTTGTTCAAGTGCACCATGCAGACTCTAGAATCTGTGAGTTTCACGACACAATAAACATTATGTTAAAATGTAATGAAAATTAATAACTGTCAAATTAAATATTAAATCATATTCTTATCGAGCACATTTTAACTGGTAATTTTCTACTTGCAAGAGAAAAATGAATGTTCTTTTAAATCTGTTTACCTTCTAATGTAGTGTAAGTACAGATTGTTCATAAGTTTATTATCCGTCCTTAGTAAAGGACTATGAAACTCTTGACAGTAGGTGAGATTTTCATAGATTCTTGTTGTCAAAAAGAAAAACAGTTTGCTTAATAAATCATATAAATAAATACTCAAAAAAAACATTCCTAAAACATTCCATTTAAATTCTTGCCCCAGTTTTTGATGTTGCAATGCTAGCTAAAGGAGACGTCTGGAGGTGTGAATTGCAAAATTAATCTGTAATAAATATCAAATCCTTGATGTGATATTGATTTCAATTGATAATAGAAATTACCTGTTTTCTTTTTGCACAAACCTTTCAACGTGTAGATAGTTAGCTATATGCTATTCCTTATCTTGTTTCTTGATAATGATGTTTTTGTCTTGTAGTGTATCACGTTGTCAACAACCTTTTCGCTTGACCTAGTTTTTCTTGTACAAAAAATGTGTACGTTCATAGTTATACGATGTGTATAAAAGTTCTCTAAGTTTTTGTTTACTAAACATAATGTTAGATTATTGAACAGCTGTGATGTCATGCTGTGGTATTTAGGATAATTAATCTTAGGTGCTAGAAATGCACACAACCACTGAGGACAAGTGTCCGCCAACCCAAAACATTCTGGAGTTTTCATCTCAAAACAGAATGCTTTGTTTAACTTGTTTTTGTATTAATAATGAAATAAAGTCAAATTGGAGTGTTGTCTCCAAAAAGAGCGCTTTGTTTACTTCTGTTAAAGACAGCTTCTGAAGTCGAGGTTACTAAACCTTTAATGTTTTCGACAAAGAACTGCTCGGCGCTCGTTTTTGCTATGTGGGAATATGTCCCAAGCGAAGCCAGTTCTCCAAAACCAAATTACTAGATGGTCCAAGCAAGTGACTGAAATATCTACGTACTTTATTTTAGAATTTCTATGTGATGTAATAATTTTGTATGTTTCAGAATTCTACTATTTCCTTGTGTACCTTCGAACCAAGGGCGCACAGGAAAATACTAATACAACTTGGTAACCCATATTTTGTTGTAGTACGTATGTTTGATTCTTACTCCCAAAACTTCATCTTCAAATCTCTAATAGTAACTTCTTGAAATCTTTTTTTGTTTTATCGAGGAAGGGAGTGTTGTCATGTTATTCTCCCGCCTCTCGTAAGAATGACATTCCTGACTTCCTTTTAACTGATAAAAAAATAGCAATTTAACTTTTGACCCCGTTATTCTACCTTATTTCATTACCACAGAATCTGCTCTATGGTAAGTGAAATCTCGTTTCTGAGCTTTTTCGTCTATGATTCCTTCTTGCAAAAATAACTGTCATGGCGAACAGCCGCATATATTTTCTATTCAGGCCGACCCGGCATAAATCCTGGGGAATGAAGACGTAATCGTAAGTGTTATAGCTTTTTTAATATTAACTTCCATCCCCCAATCAAAACTACGTACTACAGCCCAGTCACTTTAATCTTTTCAGGTCTAATTCCCTCCCTTTTATCTACTTCCTTACTCCTGACATAATATTAGAGTATTATAAATTAAAAATGGCCTAGACACTGATCCGTGTCTAGTTATCAGCTAGTTACCGAGTGTCACACGCTGACCGGTACATCACGGAAACGCAAATATTATCCCATATCCGTCATCGCTCACGCGTGAAATTCTGGACCACGTGTGAGGATATATTTACAATTTGATGCCTCAAGGACTAATTAACAAAGCTTCACCTCGTGCAGGTCCTGATGTGGGAACACTGCACAATGACGATACATGGATTCTTCACCTCTCTTCAAAATTTCACCTCTACATAAAATTAAAATTCTTAACCTCAAAATCACTTCGTTCATCTCAACACTAGCCTGTTTTTTTCTTTAATCTTCGACGTAGAACTTTTTAATTGTAAATTCCAGTATGAATGATTCGATGGATGGATTCATTTACTTAAGTTTTCAACTATATTTGCAATTATATCTTTGTTATATCTTGTCAAAATTAACCTATATACTTACCGTGCCTAACACATCTTCTTAACCTTGTAAACATATTTATATTTTAATTACACACATTGAATTTCTATAGCTTTGTTTTATTTATATTCTGAACGCTGTGGTATTTCAATCCTTGCTTACTTTTATAAATTTTCGTGAGTCTTTTGCTAACTGATTGAGCTATGCAGGTGAGCGTCTGAGGTTGTGGAGCCAATCAGGTAAGCCTCCCACCCTCTACGTTACAACATGTAAAAGAAATATATCGCCAAACAGAAATACTCCCATTCAAAGTAATACCACTACATGAAATCACAAATACCATACTTACCATATTAAATCATTCAGCACATACAAGTTTGAAACACAATTTTTAACTCTGAGCTTCATGGTCACAATACACGTAATTCAAAAAACCTCCACATTCCAAAATTTCGATCCACAAAATTCGGTAAAAAGTCCCTAATGAACATTTCTCGATCCCAATATAATAATCTACCCCATGAAATAAAAATAAATAAAGCAATACATAGAAGAGCCCTTAAAGATCTGTATTTAAATATGTTTTTCAATGATAGATATGATGTTTAGGATTTAAGATTGAATGTGTTAATTTTGAATCGTCTTTCTTATTCGTCTTTTTGATTGTGCAATATGTAATTTTAAAATGTGAATAATACCGGTCCCAAAATGAGTTTTTATAACTCCTGAGAATATAATACATGTATGTTTTATAAGATTTTTTAAGAAATAAAAAAAAAAAATAAAATAATGTTCTTTATAAAGGAAACATAAATTATGTATAGAATAGGTCCCAATATGGATCTTTGCGAAACCCCAGCATTAATATAAGACCAATACATGTTTTCTGTTATTTTATTCATTATTTATCTGATTGGAAAACTTTTGAAGAAGAGTTTCAGTGCTTTTGCCTTTCTGGAACCCATATTGGTTGGGATCAATAATATCAAAATGATGTAGATATTTAGTCAATTTTGAGAATATATATATTTTTCAAGGATCTTTTCACAGCAGGTAGAATACTAATAGGTCTATAGTTATATTATTTATTGAATCGGCGTTAACATTGTGGAATAACATATTTTAAATACACCTGTAGGATGGACAGTTCTGCGTGTCCGAAACATTGTCGTGTTTAAAATAAACTCAGTGGACAAAAAATCAAAAGTGTTTTATTTATATAATTCAGGTCTATAGTTACCTATAACCGAGTGGTTCTCCCCCTTTATAAATTGGTCTAATTACACTACATTTTAAATTCTGGGGAATTCTCCCTTGCAGTATTATAGTATTTATCAAATGAGTTACAATAGGTCCCAGCAAGTCTACATGTTTCTTTTACATCAGCCATTCGAATCAAATCAGCACCAGGTGCTTTAGAATTTTTTATATGTTTAAAATTATATTTACAATTTCTGATAATTTAGCTTTCGGTAAATAAAAACTTTGGGAAGTTTCTTCAGGCTCTGGTCAGCAATTTTTCATTACAAATGTGAACATTTGAGATACATTTTCAGAAAGTATTTAACAAAATCCAATAGAAACATTTTTCAATACAATTATCTTTGTTGTTTCCCCAAGTATATTTTTAATTTATTTTCATCGCAATTATTTTTAGATTTTCTGCCAGAATTTTGTTACATTCCTCCCATGTTTTCTTAATGTCTTTAAAGCAGTTTTTAATTTCTCACTGTAAAAAGTAATTTTGATTTCGTTCATAATTTTTTGTTCAAATTATTACCGTAATTTTTTGTATTCATTTTTTTAAAAAAATAATTGCTAGGTGTACTTTTCCATCGCCTATAAGATAATCCCTTTGTTTTATTTCCCTTTAAAAATCTCGTCATTCATCCA
>JAGVSP010001432.1:0-67859 GCA_022494985.1 Micrasema minimum
AAAAAAACATTTTTTTTCCCCCCTCAAAAAGAACCCCGAAATATTTTAGGAATTTTTGGGGAAAGACCCAGTTCGAGACAGAGGAATTTCCGAAATATGAGCAAAAAATAAAAATCGACGTGAAGTAAAGACATGTGTTAAATCATAAGTATGACATTACGTTTCAAGCATTTTCCATTTTTAGCATTTGGGATCACTTGGTAGAAATCACCAAGTCAGGAAGACAAACAGTCATCATTACAACGCATAATATTGATGAAACTAGACAAGCACATATGGTTATATTAATTCACAATTATTATTTCAATTGAAAATCGTGGTTACTTCATTTGTTGACTTTAAACGTCTTTTACTGGCATTGTGGCGTAATATTTTGCCAAAAATCAAATAGAAAGATAGGGGTCAAAAGTATAAGAGAGAGGCAAGTACCTATTAAGATAGCATGTCATAACAAAACGTCTTTCACGTAGGATCTATAGTTTTAAGGGAATTTCTAAACGAATGATTCATCTTGTTTTTAGATTGGGCTGATTGAGAGGAGGAGTTTTTCTGCGTTTCCTAGTCAGAAACAGTCCTCCGGACGGGCTGATGGAAAAGTATTAACGCACAGAGTCTGGAGGAAGTTATTTCTCAACACTGTTTGTACGTGAACTGCAGAACTAAAGGCAAGATAGGAGGCCGCTCCAGCCATACTTCAGGGAGAATCACGGAACAAACATACAATAGCCTGATATTCAGGTTAAAATTACCTGCAAAAATAAATGGTTCAGTCTCCAATTGGACCAATAGTAAATACTGTATTTTTGTCGGTTCATCTGATATATTGTATTTCGTTTCTGCATCATTCATTCTTTCATTTACAACTGTACGTCTTTGAAAGGAGATGATGATGGCTTGGTTACTCATCAGGAAGGCAGCCGAAATCAGACTTCTCTGGTTAACTCTGATATCTTATCCGAAACTTGCATAGTCGACCACATCGTTCACCATATTATTGAGAGAACTCTTTCTTGTTTATCAACAATAAAATTAATTTCTGTTTACGTCAGAATCCGTCTGCAGACATCGAAGAAGCTGAGATAGGAGAGATATCTGGAGTGTTTGGAGACAACTTATCGACTTGCAGTAGAGGTGTTGTAGTGGTCACTCTCAGACGCGTGAGTAAATGATTCATCAATTATTATTTCTCGTCGTTAAAATTCCTTTTATATGTTCTCTACAGGAATTCACTTCTAAAATTTTCAAAGATTTTCGGTATAGCGCGTTCATATTTTTTCTTCTTACAGAGTTCCTGGGTAAATCTCTTCCGACAGAAGAAGAACCAGAAAACGGATGTATGGACCGACTAAAACCAATGAAATTCAATCACATGATAGTCTCTTATATGGAAAAAGGTTCTTGGGACTGGTTAGGGATTTGGAGGGTAAACAAATTTTTGCATTTTCATAACTTTACCTCTAAGTATAATTCATTATCGTTATCATTAAGATAGAAATATTAAGGAATATGCCAAGAATCACTTCACCTAGTCTGAAAATGCTTTTAGATATCTAAATGAGAACACAATACTTTCCAAGCGATTTTTTTTCAAACGTAAGTATACGTGTTCAGCAGAGATAATACCATACCATTTTATTCTACGTTATTTACATTAGTTTTCCATCATTTGCTCTATGTAACATCTCTTTCTCAAACACCGAATACGTCAGCGACAAAGTAGCCTGTGGAATTAATGTTTTGAATTATTTTGTGGCGGAAGCAATACGTCACGCGCGCGCCGCAGGACGAGGCAAATCTGCCGACCTCCGCCAAACGCTGCCGAACAACGACAAGACTCATTTTAGCCATCATCGACTCATCGTAACTCGACGTTACTTTTGCACAGATTTCTTACCGCCAAATTGCGTTAAAACCTAAATTCATTTTGTACATTTCTTTTTTCATAATCCACGTCAATCTTAGTTTAAATAAATAAGTTCTCTTTGGCATTTGTATTAACTTCTGTATAATAAATGTGCACTAAAACTGTAAGTCCTCTTTCATTTCTCTCTGTGCACCCCACACCACAAAAAGGGGCCACTATAATTTTATGGCTACTTTTCAGGGTCATGATGTTCATCATCGGTCTCCCAGTATCCCAGATTGTACTGTTCTGCATGTCTATTGGCCACGACCCGGTTGGACTCAACATAGCTGTAGTGAACCACGAACTCCCCCAAAACGAATCTCTGGACTCCTGCGTCTCCAAACTTAACACTTGTAATGAGAGAATGCTGAGCTGTAAATATCTCGCCTATCTCAAAGACCGGAAAGGAACATTTGTAAGAACTTTGATTTTTATTAACTTTACTCAGACATAATATTCGCTACAAAAGGAGCATCATCTTCAAAGCGTGCAAAAAGATTTTTTGCTCTTCAATAATATTTTTTACTAAGTTTCTAGATTTTGCGTGTTTAGTTTTAGGACATGCCGCATTTTATTTATTATTTATTTATTTGAACTTAAAGTAGTACATACCTAATTTTTGGTTTTCTAATATAAACACTTATTACTCTTTGTTACTATTATTTTGTGCAAATATAAAAACCTTAAGCATAATTATTAAACAACATTTTGAGTGTGTCCAAATACTTGAAGACAAAAACTGGATTTCACCCATTACGGGCTAATAATTACAATTTGACATCTCATCAGAGACGAGAAATTTGAAAGGGAATATGGATATCTAGGCGTTTACAGGGCTTATGACCTGTCATTGGCTGGGAATTTTCTCAATGGATGACAGAGAGGGTTCACATGTGAAGCGTCGCGCCATTTTACTGTATATTGGCAGATATAGATATATTTGCGGCCTCCGTAGCGTAATGGCTAAGACGCTGGACTCACGATACGGAGGTTCCGGGTTCGATTCCCGGTGAGAACACAAAAATCAAAAGTTATTTTTCTCAAGCCTGGGTGTTTGTGATGTTGTTCCCCTTTGTAATTGGGCCTCCAGTGGCCTGTTGAGGTGGTAAAAAATAAAAAAAATATATATAGATATAAAATACTAGGTGAAATAGGAAATGTTGTAATACATCAAGTGGCCATTTAACCCAGCCAATGACAGGTCATAAGCTCTGTAAACGCCTAGATATCCATATTCCCTTTCAAATTTCTCGTCTCTGTTGAGATGTCAAATTAATTGTAATAATTATTATTTAATATTACTTGCAATATATTTTCTTAACCTAGCCTTAATACAGACACTTTTTTTTCTATTTTTATCTCTTCTGGTATTTCTTCAAACATTTTCACTACTCGGTGCATTAACGAATTTTGTGACTTGATTTTTTACGAAACGGTAGCCTCAGTCTATTTCTATTTCAGGTTTCATGGCCATGTTGATTTTGATTAATATATAATTTACTTTTTCAACCCTCTTGAGGAATACCTGTTTATAATTTTATATACAAAAACCATTACATTCATAAATATCAATTGTGAGACTGTCATTATATTTGTTTCTTTTAACATAGTTTTATCCATCTAATTCTGGTATATCTATTTATTTGTAATATTATTCGCATTGCCTAATAAGTTGCAATAAAATGCAACCCATAATATTTATATTACTAATGATAAGAATGATAATTATGAGTGGTTGCCGCCAAACTAGTTTTCCTCCTTATTATCATCTGTGAGACAAATTACTTTTGATAAAAGTCTATTTTGTTTAAATTATGGTGTAAAAATATATTACAAATCGGTATTGTTTCCATATGTATATTACAAAGTTTACTTTCACTCGTTGGTTTCGTAGTAAAAAAGCTTTGAAAGCTTATTGCGACTGTATTATTTCATTAAGTTTGTATTTACAGCATAGGCATTAGAACAAATTTCTGCACTAACATTTCAAGAAACCAACTTTTCAGAATAGCTTTGTACCGCTTGATGGATTGAAGCAGTACCTAAGTAGCTTAAAAAACTTATCACAAAGCCAATGGTGTTTTCACCGAATTCAAAAGTAAATATATGTTACTAAGAGCTTAGAATATAAATGAATGTCTTGTTTCAGATCAGATACGATACAAGGGATGAAGCAATAGGAGCAGCCAAAAAAGGTGGAATATGGGCAGTTGTAGTGTTCCAATCAAACTTCACAGAGTGCCTCGAGAGTAGATTGTCTGATGGTAGAGATGCAGACAATGCTACTGTTGATGGATCCGTTGTGGATGTACACTTAGATGTTACCAGTAAGTTAAACTTTAAACCCCAGTTGCTCGATCACAGATCAGTACCGACTCGGTAATAAGCGACGTGATAACGATTTCTTAACCATGGATGTTTAACGTTTTCGCGATCACAATGAAACACGCGTTAAAAGTTATCGATCGGGATTATTAAACGAGCGCATACTAGTCGCGAGCCATTTCCCGAGATATATCTTATTCTCACATATATTCATTCAATCTTTATTATAATTTAGCCGGTTTTCGGCAAGCCAAATATTGAGAAAAGCAGTCGACATAATATAAAATCCGACAAGCGCGTTGATTTAACGTTTGACATTCGGCCGCGATATGGCGTTCATCGGCCCCGCTCGGCTCAGATCGGCTATTCTCGGCTATCGATACCACGGTATCGAACGAATGTCACTGTGATCGATCAAATCGTTAGGGCTAGCACGTGGTTAGCACGGTTTTAACTACGTCGATAGTTATCTGTGATTGAGCAACTTGTGAAGCTGGCACTATTTGTGAATTATGGTGTTAATACACACCATCAAGCTGGAGTGCAATAAGTGTTCAGTATAATAAGATATAATAAGATTCTTAAGAATACTGAACCGCTTACCATGGTTTTGCAGTGCTTCCGGTAGGTTTGCTATCTCAGGAATAAAGTCCTTTGAAGCCACGGTGCGCTTTAAAGTGGCCAGCTTCAAGAATCGGCTGTTTGGGTGGAGGAGTGGGATAGTTCAAGCCTCGCTGCTGTGCGCAGATGGCCCACTCTTGAAGCATTGGTCGAAAATTTAGAATTTTTGAGTCCTTTCTTTTTACTTTGAATTTTTTTTTATTAATTCTTTTTTTTTAAAATTTAATTTTATAAATTTATTTATTTCATATACTATGCTGTATCAACGGTGATGCGAAATAAATTATTATAATTATTATCATTATATACCTACCTATGCTTTTATGTCTAAATGAAAGCAATTCTAAATGAATAGGTAAATTGTGTGTTCTAATTTTAATCAACCAATTAGTGTGCTAAAAAAGGCTTTCGAATGTTATTTCGACACCTTTACATGAAAATTTGATTACAAAATTGAATTGCATCAAATGTTTATAAAAAAACTGCTTTTTGGTGGATATTTCCGACTCTTTGAAAGGAGTCTTGAAATTAAAATATTTCGGTTTACAATAAGAACTCTAAACTTTAGCTTTTTACTACCATCCGTAAATAGAAGAAAATTCCAAAAATAATAATTACGCAGAAGGACGCAAGATGTGAAACCTTCATTCATCTCCAGGTCAAGATTTGGATAATACAAATAACTTAAATCTAAAAACTGTTTAGTTAGTTTTTGTTTTTGTCAAAGATATTTAATCACTCATATACCTAATGTCATTTTCGAAATGAAAATCAAATGTTTTTTATTAATTTTCAGACAAGCAGATAGAATTTCTCCTTTTGAGAGATTTCCAAGAATCATTCTTCAGCTTCAGTAAAAAATTGGCCACAGTTTGTAATTATACTGAAAAGATATATCAAGTTCCGGTTCAAGTAAGTAACAATTACTTTCGATAAAAAGTCAATTGATGATCTACAAATCTATGAAAATAAATAAATATTGGTTAAATAAAAGGATGGCCAAAATTTTTTTAAATTTAATTTCTGTATTTAGGTTAATCTTGCTTAATTTTTTTCTTTTTTTTTCAGTTCAACGATCCAATTTACGGAGACCAGGTTCCTAATTTCACTGATTTTGCTGGACCTGGAGTTATTCTGACGTATGTTTTTCTATTTTTCATAATTTTTCTAAAACAATAACAGGAAAATTCATTATAACCTTAAAAAATTAAAAAATAAAAATAAATTGGTAAAATTTATTTAAATTTTAATTTGGTAGGTTCGAAAGATAAAATCAAATATTATTTAGCTGGTGCATGTGCTACGATAAACTAAAATAACTTATCGTCTCTGTTGAGATGTCAAATTGTAAAATAACTTCATTCAGTCATTCATTATACCATATCCGATCCCTATGTGGAGCATATGGAATCCACAAACTGCCTCCAGGCCAAGCGATCGGCCGCCAGCTCCCGCGCATCCTCCCTTCATAACTTCAAGCCAAAGTAATCTGTCCAAAAAATGTTCATAATCCTTTTTATATTATTTTCCTGGTATTATCAGATTTACAACTACAAAAAAAAAAAGCGAGTGTTATAATTTCAATGTTTCACTTTGCAGCATAATCTTCTTCTTGGCTGTGGCACTAACATCAGTGGCAATGCTGATAGAAAGAAATGATGGAATCATAGAAAGGCTGCTAGTTTCTGGAATCACAGGTATGATGTCAACTGATTTCACAACTCTGGTTAAATGTCTAAATCACAGAATATTTAACAATCAGTAGCTCAAGCACAGATAACTATCGACGTAGTTAAAAGCGTGCTAATCACGTGCTAACGCTAACGATTTGAGCGATCACAATGACATACCGTTCAATATACCGCGATCACTGAGCCGAGAATTGACGATCTGAGCCGAGGGGAGCCGATCTACGCTATATCGCGGCCTTACGTCAAACGTCAAATCATCACGCTTGTCTGATTTTTTATTATGTCGACTGCTTTTCTTAATATTTGGCTTGCCGAAACCGGCTAAATTATAATAAAGATTGAATGAAGATTTGTGCGAATAAGATATAGCTCGGGAAATGGCTCGCGACTAGTATGCGCTCGTTTAATAATCCCGATCGATAACTTGTAACGCGTGTTCCATTGTGATCGCGAAACGTTAAACATCCATGGGTAAGAAATCGTTATCACGTCGCTTATTACCGAGTCGGTACTGATCTGTGATCGAGCAACATAGACACTCCAAAATGACAGTTTTTGTCGCGGCCGCTTCCTATACAAACGTATTCCTCGATTTTCTCCCTGGAATTTAACATTAGAGCAATGATTCTTTCACACATTTTAGATTTTGACCAAATGTCTGTTTGTATCGTCTAATTTTTTATTGATATTTTATTTGTTAAAGGAGATATACATTATTTAAAAAATAAAACAATACAAACACGCATCTCGTCGATATCTAAAATGTGTGAAAATATCATTGCTCTAATGTTAAATTCCTGGGAAAAAATCAAGGAATACGTTTGCCTGGGAAAGCAGCCGCGAGTGGCGTGGTTTTTTTAATTTTTTTGAAATTTGAGCTACATTTATTTTTTCCCTTGCTTATAATGTACAATGTTTCTATTTCATCAAGTGGATTTTTTTTCAATGGCTGCTCTAATTGATTATTTAAATATTGTGTTGGGATCAGGCGGGATACATCTGGTGTGGACCAAAGGGAACTTCTCCGCATTTGCCTGAGATGATAAGAAAACCACGGAAAACTCATAATGGAGAAAGCGGACTATTGATGGACATCAACAGTCTTCCGATCAACTTAAAGAGTGTTCGGCATTTTGTGTCCTATTCCTGTTTATTTAATTTATTTCCTTCACTTTATAAGTCACGTGGTGGAGTTTGCTCTTACAGTGGATATTTTGTCCCTTTCAGGTACAGAGATCTTGTTCTCCCACGTGTTCACCCAGTTCACAGTGATGTGCATACAGACGGTGCTTGTCCTGGTGTTTGGGTTCGCCGTGTTCGACCTCACTTGCCGCGGGCAGATGGTGTGGGTGATCATTCTCACACTCATTACTGGACTCTGTGGAATGACATTTGGTATGTATTCAAACTTATGTTGCCATTGATATACTTAGATCTGCCTTGCAGAGTAAATTATTTAGAAAAAGTAATGATACGAAGATTCCGCACCTCAATACACTTACACGGGTCGACCTATCAGAGCCCTTTGACTGCCGCCAAGCATCCGCTCACACACCGCAAAAGGTATGGGCTAAATATAGGGTTACAGTAACAGTATACAATACTAACCCGTTCCTTACGAGGAGCGTTCATAAATTTTACCATGCATCTAAAATGACTTTTTTTTTTTGTGGAAGAAAACTTTCTTTGAATAATAATTACTTTAGGCTATGTAAACAAATATAAATAAACACTTACATGTGGAAAGTAGCAACATCTTTTTTCTTGATTTTATCCGTACGGTTTTTACAAGGCTTCACTACACAGGAAGGCATTTCGGAATGTTTTCTGAACGTCCGACTCTGCCGGCGGTTAAAGAAATACGAAGTTAAAGTGTCATTCATTTTTTGGGTTTAGTTCAAATCGTGTATTATAAATCAATGTATGTTGCCATCTTAAAAAATCTTTGTTCAGGAATCAAAGGATTAAAGGTTTCATGTTGTTTTGTTTTTGCCCAGGTTTTGTGGTATCCTGCGTGTGTGAGACCGAGCGTACAGCCACCTATCTCGCCCTCGGCTCCTTCCTCCCCATGATGATGCTCTGCGGGATAATCTGGCCTATCGAGGGTATGCACAAGATCCTGCAGTACATCAGCTACCTTCTCCCCCTCACCAAGTCCACGGAGAGCCTGCGGTCCATACTGCAGAGAGGATGGGACATGGATGTACCGGACGTGTACTACGGATTCATATCCACGGGAGTTTGGATAGTTATCTACCTCACCCTTAGTATCCTGATCATTAAATTCAAGAAAGGATAAACTGTTATCACCGCTGTGATATTTAAATTACATTTAGGCATTATTTTCTCTGTGGTTGAACAAGTATGTTGTAAAGAATCGTAATTTCTAAGCACCTATTTTAGTCTCATCAAATATAGATTTTGGCAAAGATAATTTTGAAAACGCCTGGTTAGTGATACCTATTTTTTTTAAACATGATAAATTAGTTTAGTATCAACTGTACCTTCTACTGGGAGTAAAAAGTAACAGAGTTTAGGATATGTTTTTAAAACTATTTAATGTAATAATGATGTTATTATCATCAGCTGAAAAAAAAATGTTGTGTTTTGTTATAATTTTAATAATTTTACAAGAATGTTTTATAAAAACGTAAATATGTATACTTACATATTTTTTGCCGATGCCAATATTTTTATAGCCGTGAAAATTTTTATTTCATGTTGTTTGTCCCACGACAACTATGTATGTTCATTAGAAATTTTACAAGAAAATTTTTATATGTATGCCAAATCAAAAATACGAATCTGTGTTAACCTTTTTTTTTTTAATTGTTTGGCTACTCTTGAATTATTAAATGGAATGATTAACCGAAGTACTTAATAAAGTAACAAGTCTTGCCACTATTTTTATTTTATTTTTTGTAATATTTTGTTGTCTTTTTTATACATCATCAGTTATTAAGGTTTAAATTAATATTTGGTATTCCTGTTTTATTTATACTTAAGATATATATTTGATGTCCTCTTTGAATAAATAGAAAGAATACATACATCAGTTTTTGTCTAGTCTGGCAAAACCAATTATACCTAAACAGTCAAGTACAGATTCAAGATTATTTTTAATTAAACTAACTTTAAAAATTGCTCAAAATTTGTGAATATTAAAATTAGGTACCTATTGATTATAGAAGTATTTATAAGAAAAAGGTTCTTAGAACTTTATTAGCTAACTTTTCTTTACAACTTTTTTTTTCAAATCTATCAATATTTTAAACTTATTTTCAAAGAGATTTAAAATGATAATTGAAGTCTCAACAGAGGCAGAGAAGCTCTGTAAACGAGTATGGGTTGTCACGGTATTTACAGGGCTTATGACCTGTCATTCGCTGAGTCTATTTGTCTACCGCCTGCGTCTGTTGAGAAAATCCGTTTTTATTAAAAGACCTTTACATTGTATGTGAATTCAAGATTATTAATTTCAAATAAATAAATTGTATTCCTATGTAATGTCTTGACCTTCTTTTACTATTATTGACAACGTAACAAATTATTCATTCATTTTTTTATCTACTTTATTACTCGTAATTTTCTTAATTTGTATTTAATTTGTTAATTTTTTTCTCTAATATTATTTCTCTCAGGCCAAAGGAAAACTTTATTTAGAAAGTATTATTATTATTTTTATTATTATTATTTATATATTATTTACGGCGCATGCCTTTTACAAAAAAAACACTTTAATTAAAGCGATACATAAATTAAATATAAATAGAGAATAGTACTGTTGTGCTAAATTGTGACAATTATTTTTTACATGGGTATAAATAACATATCGATGTATGCTTCAAACAAATACACAATAATATATTTGAATAAAGTGAAATATATTATCTGTAATGAAAGAATTTATGAGAAAAAAAAAATTTTTCAACTCAGATTATATTACATATTACATATGACTTTTGCAAAAATGATGTAGATCCACCAGTTTTCAGGTTGTACTACTTAAGTAAAACATTGTAAAAGGGTTATGATTTTAATTATTTATAATATACCTACATTTTATGTTTTCCATACAAATAACATACATTTTTGTTAAATTTTATTTCATGTAAGCCTAAAATAAAATTTGTCTAATTTAAAAAGATGTTCACTTATAATTCAATAGGTTTATTTATTGAAAAATAAAAAAATACCACGTTATCATTGTTTCATTTGCTTTTTTGCATATTTTTTTGGAGAACTTTTTCAGCTATGCGTAGGGGAAAATTGACCAAATAATTGTTGTGGCGAAAACATAATTAGTTAATTAATAACAAAAGGAAATTATAATAAGTCAATTAATAACTTTATTTATTCTATTGTCGATAACAAAAGCAAAGTTATTGGAAATATGTCCATATAATAGCAAAATGGAAAATCGAAATTCCTTATCGTCGACTGCTTTGAGACCTTGAAAAGAAGCAATTCTCTGAGAGGATAACGATTTTATCTACCTAGGCACAATTCATTCGAATAATGGAGGATGCGATCTAGAATTCAAAAGACGAATCGAAATGGCAGAATCAGCGATGACTAGTTAGTCTAACCAAGATAATTCGGAGAAATTGTTCCATATTGGTTAGTATTTTCAATAGCATTGGAAAGAGTGGAAAAATGAAAGAAATATTTTAAATATTTTTATTTATATCCCTACAGAGATGAGGTAGAATTTTTTTTCAAATTCAGGAATATGGATATTCGAGTTTTTACGGGGGCTTATGACCTGTCATTGACTGGGTTAAGTGGCCACTTTATGTAGGTACTACAAACATTCCCCATTCCATTCAATATCAATGCATAGATGGCGCGTTCAACTCGCTGGAGGACGATTCTTGATTCGTAGCATAAATACAAAATCAAAAATGTTACCTGGTGTGACACATCGCTAATAAGCGGAATGGGGAATGTTGTAGTACCTACATAAAGTAGCCACTTAACCCAGCCAATGACAGGTCATAAGCCCTGTAAACGCTCGAATATCCATATTCCTGAATTTGAAAAAAAATTCTACGTCATCTCTGTAGGGATATAAATAAAAATATATACCTACTCCCGTCTTGGGAGAAAATCCAGATTTGTGTGCAAGTATTTGAACACGACCCAAAATGTTAAATATTTTAAATGCTGCACATCCCATGGATGACCCACTAACGTCTCTATACCCCAGGAACTCAAGATTACCAAAATACTCTAAGCGACGCAACGGCGACGCCGGAATTTTTTTTTTTTTAACCCTTTTTCCAAATAATGCAGCTAACAGGGTCCTCTCTACATCCTCAGCAAATATGGATCAGGGCTGGGAAGAATAAAGGCTATTAGTTCAGTCAATTTCTGAAATCATCCCATTGTAGTTGATTACGAATAAGAGATAGTAATAATGTTATACGTCAGACGAAGCGTGTTCAGCAACAGGTTCCAAGTCAATCCATCGATGAGGTGGAGGACGAGATTAAGAGGTTTTCCAGAACACCTTGGATGAGGACAGCGCAGGATCGAGAGGAGTAGAGACAGTAGGGAAAGGCCTATATCCAAGAGTGTTGAATTATTTTTAATAGTTATTCTGTACCTACTTAAAAATTTAGTAAGTAAGAACTTGTTTCCAAAATATGTTTTTAAAGTATAAAAATAAATTGAAATCCGAAAAACAATAACTAACATAATTGACAAACGACGTGATATATACATAAAAAGAATATTTAAAGCAGACCACCAATAATACGTAAATAGTTGATTGATCGGGAAAAGCATTTTCAGTTGTAGATGTAAGTTATTTTATCCTAATAAAATTCTTTCAAAATATTCTTAAAATTCGTAATAAATGTTTTATTTCCTGATAAAAAAACATCAAACCAGGTAATGGATACTGTAATATGCTTTGAAAATGTTGAAAATAAAAAAGTATCAACAAAACTTTATCCGTCACTGAACAAAACGAATGAATCAGAATCAGAAGGTCTTAAAAATTTAGAACCTTAAACATTTCATGACTACCAATTTCTATTGATCAGTTCTTTGTCTACAAAGCAATATATTCCACTCTGCATAATCATAATCCTAAAATTATTCTTTGAAAAGCACCCAATCTCTCCACGACCTTGTCATTTGCCAACCTCTTCATTTCTTGATAGCTGCTACAGCAATGATCCTCGTTCACCCAGTCAATGTAGATATTTCTAAGACCACCTCTGTGATTATTGGCCTCAATCCTCAATCATTTCCTCGACGATGGTAAAAAGGAGGCCCGGGCGGTGGACGAGGCCCGCCTGATGGTACGGTCAATCCAATCCTATATTTTATTCTATCCTATCTCTGAACTTTGACGCTGCATATTTTTTCATTTTCCTTTATGTCTTTAACCTAGGTTTTAAGCAAAAATGAAATAATTTTATTACAGGCTGTACGATTGACTAAATGCCTGAAACAGAGATGTCAGTAGCAGGGTCGTCTATACACCCGACGACAGCTCTGAAGATAAAAAAATCTAAAATACTCGTCAAGAAACAGCAGGCGGTTTGTGTGAGAAAGGCATGCAAACGCTATGGCTCCAAGAAGAACGCTAACGTCATCCTGGATGGACTCAACATGACTGTGCCTAAAGGATGCATGTAAGTTTCAACAGAAATTGTGAAATTTGGCGGGAAATATGGATATCTAGGAATTATCAGGGCATATGATCTGTCATTGGCTGACGAAAGTCTGATATCTATCCATATCTGCCAATTTCACGAACTTGTATATAACAACAGGAAGCTGGCGCGTTGCTTCACATGCGAGTTTTCTCTGCCATCTGCATGTTCACCTCTCTGCTTATGTATGATTTCAGATATGGTCTTCTCGGAGCTTCTGGTTGTGGTAAAACAACCCTGTTATCCTGTATAGTGGGCCGGAGGAGGCTGGACTCGGGGGAAATATGGGTGTTGGGAGGAAAGCCAGGCTCCCGCGGGAGTGGCGTTCCAGGACCCAGGATAGGCTATATGCCGCAGGTGATATAGACATCTTGATAAAAACAACCCTGTAATCAGGGGATACAGGACTCGAGGGAGGTCTTGACTATTTTCATTACTTTTTGTAGGATAATGCGGTATTTGGTGACTTCACCATCAGAGAGACCATGATTTACTTTGGATGGATGGCTGGAATGACCACCAAAAATGTGGACTTAAAATTGGACTTCTTAATAAACTTACTTGGACTTCCTACTTCTAGCAGGTTATCTAATTCAACCCAATAAATTATTAATATAAAACATCAATATAACCATCGAGTTTGACCATCTGTCCGAGTCTGACGATCAACAATGATTTGGATTTCAATTTCACAGCATATCTATTAAGTTTTTACAAGGAATTTCATGTTATTGTGTTTACTTTCTTATAGAATGATAAAAAATCTGTCTGGAGGACAACAGAGGCGAGTTTCCTTGGCAGCTACTTTGCTGAATGAACCAGAACTATTGATCCTAGACGAACCAACAGTAGGCGTAGATCCAATTTTAAGACAGAGGTATCCACAATAATTCTTGTACTTAAACTATAACACTATTAAAAAAATTAACAATGTACCAATGTAAACAGTTACCTGCTTTATTATTTTCAACTTTGTAATACGTGATTTGTTTTTAGTATTTGGGATCATATAGTAGAAATCACCAAAACGGGAAGACAAACTGTCATCATTACAACACATTACATTGATGAAACCAAACAGGCACATATGGTGAGATTTTGCTCATTACCTATTTAAAATTAATTTCAGAGAATGAGTCTTTAATCAATTGAAACATTTTGATAACATAACAAGATGTAGATTCATAATACATCATTGTTCAAATTTTTTAAGTTCGTTTTCATCTACCAAATGGAATGGTGTGAAGACTTTGAACTCAATCTCATCTAATCATATTTTATTATAGATCGGGCTGATGAGAAAAGGTCGTTTTCTGGCTGAGCAGTCGCCAACGCAGCTGATGGAGAAATATTCTGCTCAGAGTTTAGAAGAAGTGTTCCTGATGTTGTCCGTAATACAAAACAAAGACAAGAAACATTATAAAAAACAAGTTGTGTATTGTTTTACTACAGACAAATTATTAGCAGAAAGATATCATGATATGCCAAAATAATGGAAAGAGGTTAAGTTAGCAAGTAAGGCATAATGAGATCCCGGGAATCATTTCCGATGGGAACCAATATGATATTATTAAATTTGTATAAAATATGATTAAATTGATATTTCATTCAGAGTCTGAACTGAAATAAATGTAACCAGAGACAGATCATCATATCTTCATGTGTAAAGTAAAGCATTTCTTGGTGTAATAATGTAGTGTCCTTTACAGCATTTGATGCAGATTAAGGCAAAGCAAGGAAGAAAAGTCTTGATTATCGTGAATAAAATTGCAAATAAGAGTAGCTGGGAAAACCATTATCCCACTTCTTAGTAGCACTGGACCGTTCCTAGACAGATAGCATTAATGCCAATCCATCTCTAATTCAATTCAATTATAGTTATTTTTTTTGATTACTTCAGAAACCCGGTTTACCAATAATCAAGGAGGAGGAGGCGGAAGAAATATCCGGAGAAGCAGAAAAAGTGTCGACTTCTAGCAAAATTTCTGTAGTTGACACTTCAGATACGTAAGTCTAGTATTAACAATTAAATTTGAAATACCACACCAATCGCACTAACATACAACTTAAGAGAATGGCTGATACATCTCTTAATCCATTTTAAGACGAAAAATAAAGTGCCAGCCAGCTATATTACTCCATACGAAATTGGCCATAGAGCTAATGAGTTAACAAACATCATAAAACAAAAAAGAACAATTTTAACAAATTCCCTCAGATTTACCAGCCGATGAAAGGGGGAAAGATTATAAATTAAGGCATTGAAAAGTGATTTACATGAAAAAAATATTTTACAGAAATTTGTTTAAAATTTTCACGTTAAAACAAGTAAGTAGGGAAGAAATGAATACTAGTAGGGGCGAATTACAAACAACATCAAATATACTAAATGGGGTATCTGCTCTGCCGTTGAAAAACATAAAAAAAATAATTCCAATTCCTCTTGAAATAAATATTTTATTCATATAGGCCCCTTTTCTGGGGAGACACCTTCAAATAATGTCATTTTTCTTATTTCAGTACTAGCTTTTTGCATGCTCTTGGAATCATTAATCTTCCATTTCCGTTGTAAATTATATACTTTTTAGGTACTCTGTTAAATTATAAAAATGACTGCATTGCAAAAAAACTGCAGGTTTTTGTATATTAGTAAAATAAATTATTAATTTATCCTTCATAGTTTCATGGTCATGGATACAGGCGGTTATACTAATACTGTACTCGATTCTGAAAAATTCTGATTCTGATTTAAATTCCATTCAGAGATCCTGCACAGTCGCTCCCACCAGATGACAAACCAGGGACCAGTTGTGTGGATCGACTAAAGCCGATGCAAAGTAATCACATGAAGGCTCTTATGTCTTAAATGCTCTTGGACTTCTTAGAAACTGGGCGTAAAGTAGATTTTTTGTTTTTATTCTTCTTCGATGTCTGAATCCTGGGGATGGGTCTGCAGCAAGGTTCTACATCGTGTTTTCCACTGCGTTCTATTCTCCGCAGCCCTCTTCAGCTCAGTATATGGGGCGCAGTTCATGTCCTCACACACTTGCTCCAGAAACTCTCCTCGGGGCGCCCCGCCCTCTGGAATTTGTCCCACACAGCCATTCCTTATAATCCTTGTTTTGCATGTTTGTTTTTTTTATTACCTAGGCGATAAAACCTAGCAAGCAAGTAACAGAGATAGATTAAATTCAGTTTAACATTTTAAAAGTGAGTATAGTTAAAACAAATTTTAAAATAAATGGTAGAATTTAGATATTGACAAATACAAACTTAACATAAAAAAAAACATGTGTGCAGCTCACACCAGGTAGAAGTGAAACCTTAATAAACTAAGCTGAGAGAGGATGAGATAAATGCAGTATCAGGAGTGGGATAATTATAGGATTTATTTATTATAAATATTGGTACCCAGTTGATAATTTTTTTTCATTTTATTATTCATGATACATGTCTTCAATTTCTACAAGTGATACGAGCGGCTTATGATAACTAAAGTATGAGGCAAAAGTTTTTGTTTCGATTTTATAATTTATCTGTGAAATACCGCGTCAAGGCGCCTTCTCCCTCGTTTTGCTACAAAATTAGGGAGTCGAATCTACCTCTTCAGATACATGAATAGAACAAATTCTGTTTTATAGCCTAGGACCCCATTATAAAAGTATAAGGGGTGCCGGCGATCAACTGGTAATGTATCTGATGAGGTAGATGGAACTACGGCCAGCCGGCGGTACAACTGTCTTCTATCTCATTCTCTCGCAGGCTAAATGTCCACAGATCTGTATGTTTGTCTCTTTTTAGTCGCTTTTTCGTTTCATAGTTACCCCTGTGTTTAGATTCTTAACTATTCAATTTAATTTTTCTGTATTTTTTCTTGTATAACATCTGTATTCTAATTTAGTGTCTTTTGTACCAGTCGATGGAGAAAATTTACTCCCGAAACAGGTAGTGTAGGTAAATTCTATTTTAATAGAATAAACCAATAGTAAACACATAACATTTTTATTTATTTAAATTCTGTATTAATTCCATTATGAATGTGTGTCACAAAGTAATAGAATGCCGAATCAATCAACACAAAATCATTTCGATCTTATTTCAGTATCTTTTTGCATGCTCTTGGAATCATTAATCTTCCATTTCCGTTGTATTCCTTATATACTTTTTAGGTACCTCTGTTAAAGATTATAAAAATGACTAGCATTGCAAAAAACTGCAGGTTTTTGTATATTAGTAAAATAAGATTATTCAAAATTTATCCTTCATAGTTTCATGCCCATGGATACAGCGGTTATACTAATACTATACTCGATTCTGAAAAATTCTGATTCTGATTTAAATTCCATTCAGAGATCCTGCACAGTCGCTCCCACCAGATGACAAAACCAGGGACCAGTTGTGTGGATCGACTAAAGCCAATGCAATGTAGGAATCACATGAAAGGCTCTTATGTGGAAGAATGCTCTTGGACTTCTTAGAAACTGGGCGTAAAGTAGCATTTTTGTTTGTTTTTAATCTTCTTCGATGTCTGAATCCTGGTGATCGGTCTGCAGCAAGGTTCTACATCGTGTTTTCCACTGCGCTCTGTCCTCCGCAGCCCTCTTCAGCTTAGTATATGGAGCGTATTATAAAAATTTTATTTATCTCCTTTAATAATAGCAATATCAAAAAAATGAGACCACACAAACACGCATTTAGTCGATGTCTAAAATGTGTGAAAAAATCATTGCTCTAATGTTGAATTCTAGGGAGAAAATCGAGGAAGACGTTTGTATGGGAAGCGGCGAGAGTCACGTGGTGGAGTATGTATATAAAAAAAAAATCATTTCAGAGTGATGCTATTTGTGATTGGGCTCCCAGTAACCCAGGTAGTTCTGTTCTGCCTGGCCATAGGGCACGACCCAGTAGGGCTGAAGCTGGCCATCGTGAACCATGAGCTCCCTGTAACAGATCCCTTGACTCCTGCATGGCTAAACTAAGCACTTGTAATGAGAAGATTATGAGCTGTAAGTTATCTCGCTTACCTCAAGGATAGGAAGCAAAAGTTTGTAAGAACAGCCTTTTGACTACACACAAATCTTTTTATAAACACAATAATTTTAGATATTATTGATATCTCAACAGAGACAGAGAAACTCTGGAAAACGCATGTGGGTTATCTAGGCATTTACAGGGCTTATAACCTGTCATTGGCTGGGTTAAGTGGCCACTTGATGTATTACAACATTCCCCATTCCGCCCATCAGATGATGACAACCGTATATGACAAATTTTTGTAAATTCTATATATGTTGAGTTTGTACAGAAGGATCCACATGCGAGTTGGTTTTCCGACAGATTTTTAATAATTTTTCGTATAGTGACATCTGTTAACAATATCTGATATCAGCACAGCATGGGTATAATCCAGTAATTTGTCTACAAGTATTTGTATTCGTTCAAAATGTTGTCAACAATAATTTTATTTACATCGACTACACATCAAATACAACTACAATAGTGCATCGTAGAATACAGATATGCTGGTGTAAACAAACTCGATGTACAAGAGGGAAACCAGTGAATCTACGTCATAATATTTGGAATCGATTGTGTAGAATATATTTTTTAAATATGACCCTTAGTTTTCGAGAAAATTTTTGCAAGATGTTATCAAATATCATGTATTTACTCAAATTATTACTATCAATAAATTAAACAAAATTAAAAAACAGTTTTTTAAATAGGAATTTGTGCAATTTTATTTAATCCGCGGTACTGATGATAGCTTTTACAGGGTTATTTTTTAGTCAGTTAACAAAAAAAACCCTGAATTCAGTATCGTTAATAGAACCCATTTCAATAAAAAAGACATGTCCTTTCTCAAATAAAAAAAAAGAAAAGTGCACCCAAATAATTCCTCAGAAATAGTAAGGACTTGGTCACCCCTAGGCCCGGCCTAGCGTCCGGCCGCACCCCCCCCCCCCTCTCTTAATGGAACGGGACTGCGCGAGCGGCGTGCGCACCCCCACCGCGATTCACTCTCTCCCCTTCCAGCTCGACCAGCTGTGAATAGGGTGAGCGTAATTTGAGGAATAAAAAATAATAAATCATGAAAATAAAAAGTACATGTTTTTTTTATTGAAATGGGTTTCTATTACGATACTGAGTTCAGGGTTTTTTTTTGTTAACTGACTTAACCATGTATTATGAGAAGAAAACTTTTTTTTTCAAGCTCAGATTAGCAAATACAAAGACTCCAAAAATAAATGTAGTCAAGTTTTCGGGTTGTTTCTACGACCTGTGTAATACATGTATAATATGTCGATTTCGTTTTCCTAACATATGTGGTAATTTCCTTTTTTGTGCAAGGTTAGCAAATAAAGCTATTTTTTGTACTTTCTGTCACGTAATGTGTAATACATTATAATATGTCGATTTTTTCCTAACATATGTGGTATATTTCAGGTAAGATACAAAACAAAACAAGATGCAATAATGTCTGCCAAGAAGGATGGAATATGGGCCGTGGTATTGTTCAAGTCCAACTTTACAAAATGCCTCGTGTTAAGACTAACTTCTAAAGAGAAATTAAATGATGAAACACTTGAATGCTCTACTGTGGATATACACATGGATGTTACCAGTATGTTGAATTCACTAACTGATGATAGAACAACACACCACATGTCATCTATCTTGACTCCTTTATTTGCTTTTTTCAAACAATGCATCTTCTCAGGCACACTCATCGACTTTAAAATTAAATTTAAAATCAACGAAAGGAAAAACTATATTTCATCCACATTCCTAATAATATAATATATTATCGAAAAGCTTAAGATTGTTGCTAATATAATGCCCTGTTATGGCATTGTTTCCAAAGGAGCCCTTTAGCTTTTTTGTCATATTTAACATAGCCTCTTTGACTTCTAGAATTGATTCTGAAAATTATAATATTTACTTATTTAAAACTTCATGTACAATTACACAGCAAACGTACAAGGGCGGGCTTATTGCTTTCTCATATTTATATCTTCCAACCAACCCTCAGTTATTTAGTGATGATTTTTATTGTACCGAGTATTGGTGGAAAGACACAGCTTTAAAAATTACATAGCATTACTTACAAGATTAATATACTTACTAAAATATGACTGAGGAAATGGAAAAGAGGAAGGAAGGAAAGGGATAGGGAAAGAGGATGAATGAAGGATGTTTTTAGAGGTTTGAGGAGATAAAAGGATGAATTTTTAAATAGATTTAGCATATATTATGCCACGCAAAGGCGCAGTAAACACAAAACAATGCGTTTATATTCTAGCAATATGGATGTAAAGGCTATTTATTAACAACTTTCTGTAGTTTAATTCATAATTATGTTGTTTCTTTTATGAAAATTCAGATAAACAAATAGAATTTCAGCTGACAAGAGATTTCCAAGATTCGTTCTTGAAGTTCAGCAAGAAATTCGACCAACTGTGTAAATATCCCAAAAAGCTCTCCCGAGGTCCAATCCATGTAAGCTATTGAAATGATCTAACTGTATTTTAAATGTGTAGCGAAAAAATCAACGGAATGAGTCAAAAAATGAAGGTTTTCCGTAAAGCCAAAATAAAGGAAATATCGCATACCTAATATAAATAATAAACTTTGATTAATATTATCGTCTATCTATCCGCCATCTGTTGACGAAAGTTTAAAATTTCTTGCATTTTATCAGAAATGCTTGATTATTGTGAGATTGTCTTCGAATTAAATAACTCACTTAGGCTCGGTTGCAGCGAAAATAGTTAAGTTAAAGTTATGGTTACATTCAAATTCTAGTTCCTTTTGGAACCAATTTTGACATAAAAGGAACGATTATTTGAATTAAACCTTAACTTTAACATAACTTATTTCGATGCAAACCAAAAAAAGTTCAAGTTAAACTCAAGGCTAAATTCAAATAATGGTTCCTTTTGCAACCTATTTTGACATAAAAGTAACTATTATTTGAATTTAGCCCTGACTTTAACTTTAACTTTTATTGGTGCAACCGGGCCTAAGTAACGCTTGGAGACTACTTTTCAATTTATTATGCTTATTATATTGACCAGTTTATTGATTAACATTTCGAGTTTTTTAGTTCAATACACCAATTTATGGAGTCGAGGAGCCCATTTTCACAGACTTTGCCGGACCCGGAATCATTTTAACGTAAGAGCTGGTTTTTTTATGATTTCGTAATGTTTTATAGTATTAAATTTATAATCAATCATTTAAGTTTTTTAAAACAGACCGCTTTCATTTGTAGAATAATTTTCTTCCTGGCTGTGGCGTTAACATCATCGACTATGTTGATAGAGAGAAACGAGGGAATCACAGAAAGACTGCTCGTCTCAGGAATAACAGGTTATTTGTTAAAGAATATACCGCTCTTTGAATTACAGAAAATATTAAGAAAAATGGAATACAGATTATAGAAAAACAACAGTAGTTAAAAAAACATAAAATAGAGTATACAAAAATGAGGACCAACTACAGTTTTACACTATAAATATAAATGAAAAAGGCGAAATAAGAAACAAAAAAACACAATCAAGCAATGCAAGGAAATGATGGGACGAGAAGAAAGGGAGATGACAGGAATAGGAAAAAGGGAGGGTCAGGAAATAGAATTACCCATTTCAGTACCTTCTTCTTCTTCTTGATAAGATAGACCTAAGGGTCTGTATGATTCTCGTTCGATGCTGCCTCTTGGGATGTCGACTCCCAACTGTCCCTCCATCTTTTTGCAGGTCGTCCAGGAAGTCGGTGGCCAGGTGGGCAGAGATGCATCATGGATTTGGCTACTCTACTGTGTCCATTCTCTCAACGTGTGCATGCCAGTTTCTCTTCTTTCTTTTCCCCACCTGACAACATCCTGGACTTCGCAATTTGCTCGAATTTGGGCGTTTCTAATCCTATCCCTCAGAGTTTTCCCAGCAATACATCTAAGGATTTTCATCTCCAAGACTTTGAAGTTAGATATTCCAGTGCCAAAGATGTCAAGACGGGTTCAATATTAATTGTATTTCGAGCAACAACGATCACTCATTATTGACATATTTTTGACAATCATTCATGGTTACAAAATGAAAGTATTACAGGTACTGAAATCCTGTTCTCTCACGTATTCACCCAGTGCACCGTGATGACTGTACAGACAGTGCTTGTCCTGGTGTTTGGGTTCGCCGTGTTTGACCTCACTTGTCGTGGACAGATGGTGTTAGTTGTCATACTCACACTCATCACTGGACTCTGTGGAATGACTTATGGTACGTAAACTCATTCTTTTTCTTCAACAGCCATTAGTCAGGCATATACCTCCGTCATGTTAATCCCCTGTATTCTGTCCTGGACTTGGAGCTGCCATCTGGATCCTGCAGTACCTACTATTTATATCATCCGTCCATCAACTTGGCGGTCTTCTTACAGGTCTCCTCTTAGCTGTCGTTTGGTCCATTGGTCCTCATTTTGACGCGTCACATGTCCAATGTCCAGCCCACGTCCACGTCAGCTCTTTATTTTCATTTAGGTTCGCAAACAATGAGAGTATTTATTATCCCCCTAGATTATGTTCGTTCACTAAGATTTACACATTACACATACACACAGTGCTTTTTTTGTTATTTGGGTTTGCCATGTTAGATCTCCCTAACTTGTCGTCATAGGCACCTGAGAAAATCTTTTTTGACGAAAGACTTAACGGCCAGTGTGAATTCATTTGAAGATTTTTCGCAGCAGCTTAAGATTTAACCTGTAACAGCAATAATTTTTATTTTCCACGGTACCGAAAAACATTTTGAAGATAATGAGACTTAATTTATCATCTGTTTGGCTATTTCTTTTGACTATCTATCCTCATCGTTTTTTAAGACAAACGATTGTCAATAGATGATAATGCTAAGCCGTTTCAAAGGTTTTCTTCGTTCACAGCTAATGACTTGTTCTTTAATGAGCTCTCTATCTTTTTGCCAAACGCCTTGATCCGTTTCGAAAATACTGAGTCTTTCTATCAGTTTCATTATTTCGCTTGCTCTTTCGACAAAAGCGCGCATTTCGTCTGTTTTTCATATTGTGATATTGTTTGTTTTGGTCCAGGTTTTATAGTATCCTGCGTGTGTGATACAGAGCGTACTGCCACATTCCTGGCCCTAGGCTCCTACCTTCCCATGCTGATGCTGTGCGGAGTGATCTGGCCTATAGAAGGAATGCACAAGGTTCTGCAGTACATCAGCTACATACTCCCCCTCACCCAAGTGCACAGAGAGCCTGCGATCTATCCTCCAGAGAGGATGGAATATAAAGGTGGCTGATGTGTACTTTGGATTCATATCTGTGACAATATGGATCATTATTTACCTCACAATCAGTATTCTGCTTATCAAGTTTAAAAAGGGTTAACATTTTAAGCACAGTTTTCAGGATATTACTTTTATTTTATAAGCAATTATTTCATCTGTGATAAACAAATTAATGGTATCGAAGTAGGTACCCATATAAAATATTATTTTAAATAATTGACACTCATCTTATGTTATAATGTCCTAACCTAATAAATTGAATGTACTTTTTACTATTTTATTGTAATCAATCAATTTACATTAAAATGATGAGTCAGTATGTTTACTCGGTATTTTTTGGTAAATTTATTTTTGATGTAATGGTATCATTATTGTCCTTTCTAATAATACTTAGGTAATCTTGTTTATCCGTCTTAATCAAGATTCACTGCATTTGGTGTAGGTACCAATTCAGTGTAAATAAATGTGAAATAGATTTTTCTTCAAAGATCGCAGTAATTTTAAATAATCATATTTTTTATTGGTAAGTATTTAAACATTTTTATTACTCTGTATAAACTATCTATCGACGCCCTCCTACGTATAATATCGTAACCCACAAATCGTCGATTTTGAATTTTTGGTGGATTTCGTCTGTATTTAACTATATCTTTAATTCTACCAAAACAAAAAAAAAATGCCGAAAATAAGGGCTTTTTTGGGGCGTATTTTGTCGTATCTACAACCAATGCATATGAACAAAAATATTTTCAAATGCTCCTCCTGTAAAATCGCATTTTGTGGGTTACGATATTATACGTAGGAGGCGTCACTATGTTCATTATTTTGTTCGTTGTTTATGTTTATTTTTGAAGATTTCAAACTCTATGCTAAAGTTTTGAGATTGACACAATGACAGATGACAGTTGACCGGTGGTTGACAGCTAGAATAATTGAGGGAATACTAATATTTATATGGCTCAACTTTTTCTAACACTTTTTTATTTTTATAAGAATACATGTTTACTATGGCCAACAATAAAGTTTTGGAAAAGCTTCTATCCTATAACAATTCTCCGGCAGTTGACTCTTATTTCGATCCTCTACTTACCTCAGATACTGCCGAAAACATCGCTAAAAGTATATGCAAAATTTGGACACTAACTGGGAATGGAAGCCAGTCGCAACTTAAAATGAATATGCGTAAAAGTGTAGTGGAATTAACACAGAGTTTATGTGAAATAAAACATTCTACAAGCGTGCTGCATAATTCTGAAAATGATAGAATCAACACGATCATAGATCATCTGTGTAAAGAGAAAAATAAAACGGAATCGAAATACCATCGTAGGAAGAGAAAGAAAAACGATGTGTTATTCAATCAATTAAGTTTCCATGCCTCACAACATTTGGATTTTACGAAAACATCGAACTTGCACAACCATACACCGATCAAGAGTTTAAAAATTGGTGCAGCCCTCATCAATATTGAATCACGTAGAAGCCGAGATTCGTTACTTGAAATAACCTTATCGTGTCTGGAATCGGCAGGAAAAATAGGGAATGAAACTCTTGAGTTTTTAACTAAAGTTTGGGAGCATAATTCATTAATTATTACTGCAGATGTGTACAATGTTTTAACACTTAGATTAATCCCCACTATAGAAAAAAAGTTAATAAACATTTGTGAACAGTTGTTGAACACTAATCAATCAGAATTCTTTGAAGAAGTGGAGACAGTATTGGACAGATTTTTCCCAAATAAAAATGTGTTTATTCACCACATGGCTCATTATCCATCTGCCTTTTATAGTTTTTTTTTTCTATTCTCAATGATTTATTTATAAAATCTGGGTTTGAACCTGTTATACAGAGCCTTATTGATCATATTTTGCAAGATGTCAAGTGCCGTTGTATTGAAAGTAGTTTGATAAATTTGTATCCGTTTCATTTACAATCTGCTATATTTTATTTGGAAATAGATCCAGAAGTTATTTTGAAATCGCCAGAAATGTTCAGTTTTATAAAAACCTTAATGACAAAGGTATATAAATGTAATTGTTCTGAATTTATTTTGCTTTTATCACATTTCGAATCCTGGCTTATTCATTGTAAACCAAGTTGATGATTTAGTTTCTAGATTGTTATACTTACTGCATGATTCCTAGTTTTTAGATTCCATGCCTAGGTTTTCAACTATCAAAATGTATGTATTTATTTGTTACTATAAAATAAAACAGATATTCCAATTTTGTATATATTTTTTTTTTTTTACATAAAATTTTGTTGATTTATTAAAAAGTATAAATTTAAATTTAACAATACAAACATCACAAGATACAAAGTAAGCTCATCATTATGAAGAGAAACAATATAGTTTAAAGCTACAACATTTTTGTTACACCCATTTACAGATAAATTCTACCATTTGGTTTGAAAAGGTGAAGGAAATATTTAAGCAAAATTATCCATATCTCTGATCAAAATTAAGTTCCATTAATAGGACATAAATACATCGTCATCTATCGTTCAAAAAGATTCATATTTTATAATTTTTTACTGCTAAATTTTCCAAGAAAATTCACTAAAGTTGCATTCTGTTAAATCAACGAATTTGAGATTTTTTTTTCAAGATTTATGAAATGTAGTAAACTTATAAGGTGTATCTCAAATTCGTTAATATCATTTTATATTATATGCCTACTAATTCATCTCAAAATTAAGATCATTTAGTTGGTACCTGATAGAATTTAGTTGTCACAGGGTTCCCCAGTGATAAATGCATTAAAAAATATATCTATCTGCGAACAATAAAAAATTCAATCCACTGATAACCACATGGTTACTGAAATCTTTCTTACTTTTTGTGATTCATTTTACTGGTCTAATTAGCATCACAGAATAATAATAACGTTTTATATCGGATTATTTTAGTGTCAACGAATATGTATATCTGGTTTGCTTTTAGATTGACTAAGTTCATTTAGTATTGGAATCATATTACCATTAGTTTGCCATTGTTCTATAGCCTTGTTGGCAATCAATTCTTCTGTTTCTTCGGGGAGCTAAAAACAAAGTTAAAATATGCATCAAAATTATAAAATAATGATTCGACAAAAAATATACTGTCCACGGTATTTCATACTTGAGATATTACGAACTTACATCTTTTTAGACACTTAAGAATTTGTTCTGTACTTCTACATTTTTAGCAAATTTCTTCTTAATGTGACCATTAGTGTGACAGCCACAAACACTAGAATATTTGAAGAACCTCCGCACACTTTGTCCCATATTCTAGAAAAGTAATTTAAGTATGACCAAATTTAAAATATAATGACTAATACTATTGATTCACTATTTTGTGGAGTATAATATTATGTATGAAGTCTAAAAATTGCCTCCAAGGTTCTTGATCGGCTAACATCTGTACCCTTTTTAACATCAGGTCCATATTCCGCAGTTCTGATGTATGCTGACAACAGGATGTCAGCAGTAAATGTTCAAGAGTAGGAAACTTAATGCCTTGTAAAAAAGACATTAGTTGAACCAAAAAAAGTTGTATAGAGATTAAGTGGGCTAAGTCATAAGCTAAACCTTGTAATAAATAATGTTTTTTAATTTAAAGGGAAAGAACTTTGAAATGTAGCACCTACTTGACTAGAGCTGAATCGTCCAAAACTCCGGCGAAACAACAGTTGAACCATTTTTCCAGAGGAAGTGAATCTAAGGATTGTTTTTCTTGCAAGAATCTAAAATCATAAATTTAATGAAATTTATGTAAGAAGCACTCACTTAGAAGTTATTCACTATAAACTATTTAAATGAAACACTTTGTTTTTAACCACTTTTTTATTAATCAAACTCCAGACCAGTTTCGAGGCAACACGTGTCTCTTTTTCAAGGGTACAAGTACTTGAAAAAGATACAAAAGTTGCTTCGAAACGGGTCGGGATTTGATTAATAAAAAAGTAGTTAAAAACAAAGTGGTTTCATTGAAATAGTTCATAAATAAAGTTTATTTGGTTTGGATTTATACTTTGATAATTTTCCATTCAAAATGTTATAAGAAATGAAACTTATTAGAAACTAAATTAAAGGATGGAATTTTTTGTTAAATTCCAGTGAGATTACGTAAGTGTTGACAATAATGATTAAAAGTGATTTTCGCTTGGGTATTATGTTTTTTTAAGCCTTCTGGCCAGTTAAGGATTAAAGATAATTACTTGTAAAGATCTTGATCTTCCTTCTCAAGTAAATTCTTGGTACAATCTATGAGTCTAGGAATATCTTTGCTAAATTGTTCCACCAGATGGTAAAATCCTTTGGCTAGCCAATACACGTCCGCATCATCGTCATACATCTGCATTAGGGTTTCCGCAATAGCTACAATCCCACTTTCCATCTGAAAGAATACAATGATCAGTATAATTTTATTTATGCAATAATTTTACTGTTTTTGGCACTAAAACACATATTATTCTTTAAATTTGGAATACAATGTATTATTATTAATTGCATTAGTGGTAGCAGTAGTGCGTTGGGCTGCCATGCGTTGGTCAGGGGTTTGATTCCGTATTATTCGGTCTTCTTCGGCATGGCTTGATTTAGTTATTAAATTGTAATACTTATTACCTGTATATTAAAATCATACATCAGTCTTCCTGTTTCTAGATAGAACATAGCCAAAAACAGCTGTGGTTTGGGAGTATTATTGTCCACAATCTTCATAACCTTCAGTGCGTGTAGCAGGTCATTAAACTGCGCCTGGCGCTGGGATGTTACGAACTCCTGGGATTCATTGTACACGGGTAGAACTCCTAGAGATAATAAAAACATCATTATAAATGAATGTATACCTCTTGCCAGATCATTCCCATCTAAATGCTGACGGCATATTTAAATAAAAAAACTGTGCTGACACTTTAGCTCAACCTCTTCAAATATTATCTCTGGATAGACAGATATTTGGTTCCAATGTACCCACATACAAATATATATTTTTTTTTTAAAAAACAATGTCTACAATATTCACTTCAATACTGCACTAACTAAAAAAGGTCAACTTTTGGGAAATCACAAAGTGTGATTTTATTTTGGGGGGATATTTCACAAAGCGTGGTAACTTTTATGAGGACTAGTCTATTGGTAAATCCATAGATAAAGGTTATGAAATTTATACAGTAGGTTAAGATAGGTTGGGTTTAATAAAATAATTTAAATCAAATAGCTACTTAAAAGCATTATCCTTTATAATAGGTTATGAAATTTATACAGTAGGTTAAGATAGGTTGGGTTTAATTAGATAATTTAAAAATCGAATTTTAACAGTAGGTTAAGATTTTTAAATCCAACCAATCACAGCTTTGCCCATTTCTATGCTGTACCTCTATAATCCAGAGAGTAAAAACTTTTGTGGAATTTTGACAGCTCTACCACGCTTTGTGAAGTATCCCCTATTTTGGTACGAAATTCATTGAATTTCTACTACTACTCTCCCTTATACGCACCCAATGGTGCATAGGGCACTGCCTTGGTAAATTGTTTTGTTTATTGAAAGGTCGATACCTAGTTATAAGGAATTTTAATTGACAGAAAAATTATTGTACTCACAAATAATTTAATTTATTTATCGTGTAGGTAGGTAGGAATATTTATTATTTGATGATTTTAATGGATTAATGATCTTTTCATACCTAACTGAACCTTCCAAACCAAATTACGGTACGTAGCAGGAATCGTAAATCGTAGCCCAAATTGTTTCAATTTTACTTTGTCCCACGGTTTTTCCTTCAGTAATATTTCAAGAGATTTCTTCTCCTCGACACTTCGGCAACCAACTTTCTCGTAATAAGATGAACGGAAGTTTCTTTCGTCAGTCATCTTAATTGTAATTATTATGGTTAACTAAAATATATAAATCGAATTCGATATGTAATAAAACCTATTTGCTTACAAAAACACTCTCAATGACAAACGTCAAACTGACAGTAAATCAGTGCTGTCCACAACTGAAAATGGTCTGACCATGTAAAAAAAATAAATTTCCTCGTAAAAAGTGTGACACCTATAATATCGGTTTTGATAATATTATGGACGTTTTTTATTACGTTTACTACTACTACTTTCCCTATCCGCACCGAATGGTGCATAGGGCACTGCATTGGTACACCAAGTGCAGTGTATCTTTATCATTTTATTATATCATGAAGTTAAGATGATAATATTACGTTTATGAGGTATAAAATTAATTTTGTAACATAACAATAAATAATTTGACAATAGACCCTACAGGATCCTACTTAGTAGGACATGTATTGTTTTCTTTTATGTATATATTGAAATAAAAAATATTAAAAAAAAAAAGTAAAATACCTGAAGAAGAATGAAAAAATATACAATTAATTTTAATTTTGGCCCTAGCATACTTAGTTAGTTATACTTAAAGCTGATTTTTTTTGGGTGAAGCGAACAATAATGATTTATTTGTAAAGAAAGAGATTTTTTATTGAATACGTTACGATTGACGGTGATAGTTTTTTATAAAAAATATAGTTCGCAGTTCTCAGATTACTTTAATTATCAAACCAGGTAGGTAGATATTGTTTAAATATTTAAGTAAGTAACAAAATTTGCCGTAAATCACAAAACCTGTAAATCTTGCTCTAATTTTGTTTATTCGCGTAGATTCATAATAATATATTGTAATCGTTTTAGAAACTTTACGACACCAAAAAAACTTTTGTTGTCTGTAAAGTCAGTTTACGGACAATAATTTTACGTGATAACGTCATATGAAAAATAGCATACTTTTATGAATTGAATTGAATTATTATTACTGAATTATCATTATTTTGTATAATACAAAGCAGGAGTTAATTGAAAATTCCATAAATTAACACTTTTTTGCACTCGTTAATTTCACTTTCACTTTGAAGCTTGTGTGCTGCTGCTGTCTCCCTTCTACTCGGACGCATCGGCCGATGGAGTGGAAGAGAGATAGATGCGTCACAAACCGAACGCTTAGGCCGATCGTGCCTCTCTATCGCTTGTTCCGCGCTCTCGCTTGCACACTCGGCTCAGGCGGAACGTGACAATGAGTGATGCTTTTTTGAGTGCGCAGCCGGCGTTCATCGATTTATTAGACGTTATCACGTCAAAAGGATAGAAAAAAATATGAAAGAAAGAATGGATATACTAACATGACACACAAACAAACAATATTATGTAAGTATCTAATACCAACCGAGTGATCAATAAAATTAGATTATAAAATTATTTAAAGTCAATACCACCTGCCAATGTGTCAATACCAATACCTAAAATATATCATTCCTAATTTGTATTGAAATGTCCCATGTCCTTGACCTTACAAGCAGTACAGTTGGCCCACCTAAACGGGATTGAACCCTGTAACCTTGGCGTATAATATGGCAACCTATAAAGTGTCTATACGGGTTTACTTAGCTCTCAGACAGAATGTTGTTAGTTTCCCCAAGGAAGCATATATAAATATTTAGTCCTTTGGTTTCTTAGTGCATGAATAGAAATATCATTTTTATGAAGATTCCTATCGGTAAATTCGTAAATGGGTAAACTGAATAATATGATCTAGTAATACTAATACTTTTTTTTAATTAAATATTAAAAATGCCCTATCAAAAAAGCTTTATAAAGGATTTTTTTCTCAAATACCATGAAAAATCACCCCTCTAGTTTCGCGGCATCGTGGGACACGGTGTATAAATAATATAGTCCATTGGTACTTATTAATGAATAAATTAAAATTATGGTACCTACAAGCGCAGGATGTTTACTGGGTTTAATTAATTTTCGTACTGTCAACTTAAGTGGCTTATAATTGTTAATAATAATAAATTGTGCTCATTTTATGTATAGCTGTTGTTCGGTTTTTTCTTAGTCACCTAAGTAAAAAAAAAAATATTAATATTAAAAAAATACCACTAAAAAACGACTGCATCACGCCAGTCTCCTCTATGGCTGCGAATAATGGCCCAAAATAGCAGACTTCTGAGTTTCGAGAAAGGTGTCTTAGAAGAATATTAGGTGTGCGGTGGTTTGACTTTGTACGGAACACAGAGGTGAGCCAACGGACGCAGCAACCCTGGGTATCTACAGTCATCCGGCTAAGGCTGGCTAGTCCATAAATATACTACGTATGCCTCCCCATGCTTGTCTATTTTACAATAAATTAAGGCATCAGGTTCTCGGTGTCCTGGACGTCCACTGTTGACGATCCGTCGGCAGTTTGCGTCAGAGCTGCGGGATGTCGACCTGACTCGGGAGAATGCACGGGAACTGGCGGCCGATCGTTTGGCTTGGAGGCAGCTTGTGGAATCCATATGCTCCGCATTGGGAGCGGATATGGTATGGTGATGATAATGATGATGTAGGTACCTTAATTCAAGGAAGAAAGTAGTAAATAAACCAACATAATTTACATAAATTTATATTCCAACTGTTATTATCCATCTGCGCTGTTTTAAATATCACGCGTATTATGCCCGACTTAAATTTTTATAATACGCATATAAATAAATTAATATATATAATAAAGTATTTACGTATAATTTAGGTGCCCAAAATACATAATATTATATGGTTACAATATGTTTTATTTTTACAATATAACTGCGTAGTAAAGTCTGAACACGTGAGATTAATCTTATAACACATGTAAGGTGTTTTTAAAAGGAAATCCTCATTCCTTTCTCGTCTTTATTCTTAGTTTTGCAAGGGTCCGAAAATATTTTATTTTAAAAGAAAACGTCTGACAGGGAGTGGTGTAGAGGTCTATCCACTCTGCCTGCGCTTCCGGAGAAATAAAGTGATGGTTTGTTAATTAGAATTAATAGTAGAAACTAGAAACCAATGAAGCATAAACTAATCTGTACTAAACTATAAAATTAATGTGCAGTTTTTGCAATAATACATAATTTACCTACTATGTGTACACCCATTATGGTGTAACATAACTCGATGCACAAGCATGAAAAAATCAGTGAATCTACATAATATTTGGAGTCGATTTTATAAAATAAAATAAAAATTATTTGACCCATAGTTTTCGAGAAAATTGAGTACAAAGTTGTTTTTTTAATTTCGATAAATGTTTGCAAATTGTTGTCAAATATCATGTATTTAACTAACTAACCATCACGCCATTTCCCCGAAGGGGTAGGCAGAGAGGATAGAACGCCACACCACTCTGTCCTGGCATACTTCTCTTGCTTCCTCCACATTTCATATATCTTTTCATGCACGCACGTTATTATTCCGACTTCTTACATGCCCACTTTCAAGCACTTGTTTTACTTGATCATGCCATGTCTTTCTCGGCCTTCCTCGACTTCTACATCCAGACACAGTCGCATCATATATTTTTTTAGCCGTTCTTTCATCATCCATTCGCTCTACATGACCGAACCAACGTAAAAGACCTTTCTTAATTTTGTCGATAATGCTTATCTCAACCTTGCATCATGTATTTAGTCAAATTAATACCATCCATTAATGAAACAAAATAAAAAACGGCATTTTAATATGAATTTGTGCAATTTTACTTAATCTGCGGTACTAATGAAAGCTTTTCGCGGACAATTTTTTTTTTAAGCTCAGATTTAAAAGTCAGGTTACACATTTGACCCCAAATATGATGTAGATTTACCAGATTTCGGGTTGTACTACGAGATTTGTTACAACTGTATACCTGTACCTAGTGTTAATTTTTCGTGAGAGACCGAAATTATTTTTAGACACTTTATTGATTGTATAACAAATTATCACCGTAGGTAATTTAAATCCGAGTAAAATAAAAACTGGATTTTGCTACTGGCCGTTGATATCAATGGATTTTGCAGACATTCACGGCAACAAACGCCTTGCAATGTAAAGTATAAAGCGCTTTCTCTCTCAATCAATATTATAACTAAAACCAAGTCTTTGCATTTTTAAAATTACAATTTTACTGGTGAAAATAAGCAGTGTTTACTTGTGAAAATATTGTGAAATACGTAGTTTTCACTTACTCTAGAAAATACGCAATTTTCACATATGAAAACCCCCTTCTTTAATAACGCGGTTTTTACTGATAAATTTTAAAATTTTCAACCTTGAAAAAAAGCTTTTTTTTGGTTAGGTAGAAAATTTAAAAAATTTTACGTGACACTTAAAAATTATTTTTCAGAATATTAATTACAATTACGAAAAATTGTGTGTCCGTATATTCGGTGGCCAAAATATACTATCCTCCGATCCATTTTGTGAATAATGCATTCCTAAAATACATTAATTTGTATGATAAATGGGAGCCAATGCTCTCCAAATAAGTGTGAATGTGGCTGCAGATGTTTGGAACTGTACGAAGGTTGAGAATCGGATTTCTTAAAAATAGACACAAAGCAAAACAAACACTGAAAAACTCATTCTGAGAGTTCCGTTTGTAGGTAGGTACACCGGGTGATTGAAAACAAAACGAAAAAACAAAAAAATTAAAAATAAATCAATAAGTTTGTAAAATAGACGGCCCCAGTAAAGGATCTGAAGCATTGATTTATTAATACATTTAGATTTTAACTGAACCCTAAAAATGAATGACACTTCAACTCCGCCAACACCTCCAACTCCGCCAGACGCGTATTCAGTATTTCTTTAACCGCCGGCCGAGTCGGACGTTCAGAAAACATTCCAAGATGCCCTTCCTGTGTAGTGAAACCGTGTAAAAAACGTTCGGATAAAATTAACAAAAAATATGGTGTAACTTTCCACATGTGAGTGTTTATTTATATTTGTTTACATAGCCTAAAATAATTAATATTCAAGAAAGTTTTCTTCTTAAATAATAATAGCCAACAGCCCGTCCACAAGAAAAAAAAAGTCATTTTAGATGAATGGTAAAATTCATGAACGCTCCTCGTAAGGAACGGGTTAGTATTGTTATACTGTTACTGTAACCCTATATATAGCCTATACCTTTTGCGGCGTGTGGGCGGATGCTTGAAGCTCGAAGGCTCTGATAGGTCGACCCGTGTAAGTGTATTGAGGTGCGGAATCTTCGTGTCATTACTTTTTCTAAATAATTTACTTTGCAAGGCAGATCTAAGTGTATTATAAATCAATGACCAGAAGGCTTTGCACGCATGAAGTGTGCAGGCCCCCAAAATAAAAAATTTTGTCATGCGTAAACACAAGAAAATTGCATACATAAATTCCATAAAATAAGTACCTTCACCGAATAAATTTAGTGCACATTTTATGTTAAGACTTCTTTACGAAGCACCAACGCATAGCCTAAATAAATTAAATATACATAGACGTGCATCAAAGGTTTCAATGGTTTCTTCAGCTTAACAATTTTAAATGGAGGGTTGTACCCGATAGCATGAATATCCTTGAAAACGTTATAAATATTTAAAGTATATTTTTACAATTCCAACGATATAAAACACAATTATCAAAAATGTTGTTTTCATTTATAAATTTATGTTTTAAAAACACGAAAATCACGAGTGACTTTTTAACGCCGTTAATGGCTAATGACGTCATACCCGTCCATTATAAAAGGCGGGAAATTCATTACGAAGTGAGCGCTCATATTGATGTGACGTCACACCGCATGCGCGCCAAATGGAGGATTTTGCGAGCGTTTTGAAAAAGCGCTAGAAAATTCATATGACATCGTAAAAAATAATAAAAAAATTCTCTCGATATTGTTATTTTTCAATATAATTTTTTTAAATAAAAAATTGAAAATCGGAAAGAACCCAATTAAGGGTTAATAGACAACCATTCCCAATGAAGGATCCACAAAATGAGTTTATACATTTAAATGTGTATCTACCTAATGTTGACTATAAAGGTATTGAAATCTACGAATATTGAATTATTTTGAAATAATGTAAGAAATGTATGGTATTTTCGCAGAATATGTGTGGATATGCCCACCTCTGTTAAATTTAAGACGATTATAATACTTTTGAAAGATTATCTTAGCTAAAAACGTATAATTTGGCATCGGTACTCTGATTTAATCATTAAAAAAATAGGTAAGGTTTACCTTGATAATCTAAACTATTAATCTCACTATTGTAAAGAGCTTTTCGAAAATAATTATGTGCAAGATTCCTGGTTAGTTTATTCGCATTAAATACTCCAGTTACAGTTAGTGTTATTTTTTCCTGAACAGCCTATCGGAATAAGATTCCCGCCTTACGAGAACAACTTTACTAGTTGCTCATTACTCGGGCATTGAACAGGTCGTTGCCGAGATCGCAGATGTTCACTTCTTGTCCGTAGTTCCTCGTACATCGCGTGTGTTGTTCAGTGAACTTACAGTGTTGTGAAATCAAACCAGACCAGACCAAACCAGAACGCCAACAGTGTTGCAACCAACTTGGTATCCTGGTCAATCCCGCACAAATCCCAGTCCATCCTGATCTAAACTAGTATGAAAAAAAATAGTGTTGCAATAATTAATCTGGTTCATCCTAGTCAATTTAAAAATATCCTGGTATATTTCTATCTATCTCGGTTGATACTTGATCCATCGGGTTTTAATCCTGGTCTTATCCTGTGTGATTCCGGTCGAATCCCGATCTAAGATTGTCTGTAATGGAAAAACTGCTTACGATCAGAATCTAGTGTTGCAATCATTCCGGTCTATCCTTGGTCCATCCTGATTTGATCCTTATCCATCTTGGTATGTTGCGGTATCTTGTTTGGTCCACTATGGCAGAATTGCTCTTGACCAGAAACTAGTGTTGATAAACTCGTGTGGCTTTGTGATGGCATGAACTTTTATTTATTTTTTTTTTTTTAAAGCCCTTGTGGCTTATAATATCTTGCGCAGTGGTTGTGTTGTAATAATTGGCAATTCTTCGGCTGTCTATTTTCCGTTCTAGGTGGTTAGGTATATATAATATTAAAAAATAAATTTACCTACAAATCACAGTTTTGTTTTGAACAAACGTATATTTTTTTTTGCGTGAAAACAATAGGTAGTATTTATTAAATGTAGATTGTTTAATAAATCGCTATAGGTAGTCAATTATATTATTATATTGTTTGTTATATAAACAAAGTGAAAATGTAACACACTTAAACATAAAATACAATACCCGATGAATTGTTACTATAAAGTGCCTTTTTAAAAAATATTATCAACAACATTTTGAGTGTGTCCAAATACTTCTGTAGACAAAAACTGGGACTTCATATAATACGGGCTAACATTAGATATTCATATTCCCTTTCATACTTCCCGTCTCAGTTGAGATGTCAATAAATTGAAATTTTTAAAATAAAAAAAAAAAAAATATACACGCAAGAAAATGTGAAGTTTTTTTTAGAATTTTTCTATGAATCACAACACAATATGCCTACAAAAAATTGTACGAAGGTACTTTCTTTTTATGTCTTGTCTATACTTAATAATTATTAAGGCTTTAAATGGTCCGATAAACTTTTGATACAGTAAAAAAACATTGAAAAAAACTTTTGGTTGTCTGTAAAGTCGGTTTACGGACGATAATTTTACGTGATAACGTCATAAGAAAACATTGATGAAAAACAGCATACTTTTGTGAATTAAATTGAATTATAATTTTTTTGTATAATACAAAGCAGGAGTTAATTGAAAATTACAACTTCTTCCATAAATTAACATTTTTTTGTTTTTTCTTCTTGTGTGCTGCTGCTGTCTCCCTTCTACGGTGGAGTGGAAGAGAGATAGATGCGTCACAAACCGAACGCTTAGGCCGATCGTGCCTCTCTATCGCTTGTTCCGCGCTCTCGCTTGCACACTCGGCTCAGGCGGAACGTGACAATGAGTCATGCTTAGATTTATTAGACGTTATAACGTCAAAACCAGACCAGCAGAAAAACGGAGCTACGGCGCCGCACCGGCGTGGTTTGTTTACTGTTCACTAATGATTGCGACACGGTACAAACACAATGCATCATATCTGTCTGTATGACTGACGTTGCTGTCATTGCCACGTGATCCGAAACTTCGGAAATTTATAAGTAAAATCAACACGTGCCATAATAACTCCTGAAATGATATTTCGAATTTCGAGTGGCAGGTACCAACCTAAGTGATAACTGCTAATGATGAAGGCACTAAATAAGTACTCTACTTACTAAGTTGTACGTAAATACATTAGTTTGTTTATTTTTAAAGGCAATCTTCACACTCCTTCACTTTATGTAGATGGTACCTACTGATAAACAGTTGCGAAAGTGCGATTACGTGTGGTTTTCATTATTTTATGTAAGTTGTAGATAATATTTACCTTAAATAGAAAACTCAGTAAACCGTAGTGTGTCAGGAGTCAGTACGTATAGAGTGGTGTGGCGTCCTATCCTCTCTGCCTACGCTTTCGGGGAAATGGCGTAATGGTTAGCTAGTTATTTTTCTACTCTCTGACGCAGTTTTTCCAACAATTTGAAGTAGAAATATCTCTAAATTAGGCTTTAACACATTTTTAAGTAAGTAGGTACCTACCTACCAACGACCAATCTATACAATTTGAGTCGGATTGAGGTTAAAGTCCTGTTAAAGAAAGCTTACTGAGCTAAAAATACATGGGATGAAGAAAGGTGAAGATCTTGCTCATATTTTGAAAGCAAATGAACTTTCACTCTGTCCTTTATCTTAAAATACTCCAACTTTTCTTTTTTTTACGACCCCGATCTGTCAGATTTAACATATTTATCTTTCGTTAATGACAATAGTGGCACAAGTCCAAAATTGAGGTTTTTAAAAAAAATGTATAACAGGATTTATAAAGTTGAGGAGTTGGATTAATCCAGCGTTTTTAACATAAAGTTTAACATAACCATTAATAAATCACTGTTATCTTATATTTTTATCTTTCTCTTCTTCTTGTGTAGTATTATTAAAAATTCTATTTATTATTTTTCTTGCTACTACTAAAAAAATATATTTATAGATCTTATCTCATATTTTTTATCTTTATCCTTTCCTTCTTTATTTTTCTTACATATAGCAGGTTATGCTTTTGTGGGATTTTTAGTTTATTTTTTAATATGTACTTATTGTATTTGTATACCTATATATTTTTGTATACAATTTTTTTTCTCCACTAAATTAAAATAAATAATATAAAACACGGATGTCTTGGGTTTGATATCTAACGAAAATGTAAAAATCGAAAGGGTTTTTTTAAAAGGAAAAGGTGTTTTTTTATGTGTTTATTGTGTGTGAAAGGGTGTTTATTTCCTTCTGTTATTGGGCTTCCTGGCCTGTTAAAGTGGTTAAAATAAGTCAACAATTTTTTATTTATTTTTTCGATTATGGAAGTTTTTCAGCGCTAAATATCATACATTTTTTAATGAAAAATCAGTGGCACAATGATTCTACTAAAAATATTGTTTATTACGAGAACAAAACCTTTCATAGATTTCTCGACATGTTTCCCAAACCACAGTTTTTTGTTTCGTTCTGATTTTACACATAGATGGAATTTCTATCCAACTTTTCCCGGAAAGGTTTTTTTCGAGTTGTGTCACTGTTATTTTGAGTGTGATATACCTATATATGACTCATAACTCATAGCGCTCAAATACCCATATTGTAACTTCTTACAAAATAACCTCACAGTATTTTTGTAGTTGACTTGCAAAAAAAGATCATAATAATATCTATAAACTGATATTGTGAACTACCTATTAATTGACATAATATCTAAAATGTATTTTGAGCTATTGCGTGATATTTTAAAATACTAATAATACTAGGTACTACTACTACTTTCCCTTATCCGCACCCAGTGGTGCATAGGGCACTGCATTTCATGTACCTACACTACATAAAATTCCAGAGTAGTTAACCTACTACGAATATTTTCAAAAATGCACTAAAAATTCATATCAATTGGTTATTGACATTGATTTATAATACACTTAGATCTGCCTTGCAGAGTAAATTATTTAGAAAAAGTAATGACATGAAAGATTCCGCACCTCAATACATTTACACGGGTCGACCTATCAGAGCCCTTCGACTGCCGGCAAGCATCCGCCCACACACCGCAAAAGGTATGGGCTATATATAGGGTTACAGTAACAGTATACAATACTAACCCGTTCCTTACGAGGAGCGTTCATGAATTTTACCATGCATCTAAAATGACATGAAAAAATGACAAATATAAATAAACACTTACATGTGGAAAGTTACACCATCTTTTTTGTTAATTTTATCCGTACGGTTTTTACACGGTTTCACTACTCAGGAAGGCATTTCGGAATGTTTTCTGAACGTCCGACTCGGCCGGCGGTTAAAGAAATACTGAATACGCATCTGGCGGAGTTGGAGGTGTTGGCGGAGTTGAAGTGTCATTCATTTTTTGGGTTCAGTTAAAATCTAAGTGTATTAATAAACAATGGTTAGTTGTAAACATTTTATTTGTGATATGTGAACTTTTAATTGTGATATGTGTAGTAATTTATTTTTTCTAGACAACAATTACTTGAACATATACGAATACATATTTAACTCTATTGAATATTATTATTTTTGCACAGTGACGTCACATTTAACGAAGCAAAGTAGGCCTTGTAACGAAGGAACGACGCAATAGTGATCAGATCACATTCAAATAAAAGGAAATTATATTAACATAAATGTCATTGCTTTTTCTATGCATTTTTTATTCAAAATAGTAGACGTTATTGTTGTTGAATAAACCACGCGTTCTTTGTGTACAGAAATACCAAAACATACGATAAAACATTATTAGAGATTAGTGTGTCCATTCGTAAACACATTGTTGTTATTTTTGTTCTGCCTATCGAAATTCAAGGTGTTTCCGCATTTCACCTACTTCATTTTGATAAGATACTAATTTCCTTATAAGTTCGAATTCGATTAAGTGTTTTTACAATAATAAAAAAATGTATAGATATATTTATAAATGGACTAAAACGTTTTATGCCTGATTAAATAGGTCCGTCTCGCCGTTTAGTCACCAGTAGTGGTTGGCGCTATTGGCTACCATGCATAAGGTCGCGGGCTCGATTTCCGACGGCTCATCATAAAAACATTTTTTTCAATTTGTTTTTTACATTAAAATATTTAATATTTTTGATCCCTTGGACTAGCGCTGAAGCATAAGACTGATCATCTTGCGGATAAAGATTCACTGAACTTGGTGTGCCAATGCGGTGCCCTATGCACCACTAGAAAGCGTAGTAGAGGTAGGGTAGTACCAATAAAAATCATGTTTTTTATTTTATTTTATTACTTTTTAAAAAAAATTAAAAAATTCACGTTTACAGGGTGTAACAAAACTCGTAGTAGAACCCGAAAACTGGTGAATCTACATCGTATTTGGAGTCGATTGTGTAATATAACTTTTTAATCTGAGCTTGAAAAAAAAAATTTTTTTCTTCTCACAAAAGTTTTAAAAAAAAATTCTCAAAAAAGTTTTCAAGATATCTACTATAATAAGAAAGATTATATACCTATAATATATATCGTTTGTGCATGAAAAAATGTATGAATGTGGAGGATGCAAGGGATGTGTGGCAGGCAGAGTGATGAGGCGTTCTATCCACTCTGCCTACCCCACAAAACTCGTAATACAACCCGAAAACTGGTGAATCTACATCGTATTTGGAGACTATTGTGTAAAATAACTTTTTAATCTGAGCTTGGATTTTTTTTTTCCTATCACAAAATTGCTCAAATTCTTATTTAAAACGCGTTTTTTTATTTTGCTTTCTTTATGGATATTATTAATTTGACTTAATACGTGATATTTGATAACAATTTGCAAAAAAATCGAAAAAAAAACTTCTGCCTTATTTTCTCGAAAACAAAAAGTCAAATCAAAAAAGTTTAGTCTACAAAATCGACAAAAATACTTCACTGTTTCCCGCTTGTACATCGAGTTTTGTTTACCCCAAATACTTAACTTTTTTTTAAATCTATGTATGTAATGAATACCTCTCTGGGCAAGTCCCATGTTGAGGTATTCATTTATTTATTTTTTTCGTAGTTACCAAATCGATAAGTTGAAAAACCAATTTCATTAAAAATATTTTCCTTTGCATACAATATTGAGACTGCAATGTCGATGGCCGAAAGTAAAAATAACATTAAAATATGATATACGTATAAACGTAGCATGTTCGATCGTAAAACCGAACCACTAAGTCTATAGGGGGGTGGTTTTATGAGTTTTCTCCCATTTTGATTATACTGGGGATGTGCACAAATACATGCATATAATATTATATGGCATTGAATTGAGAGTGTTACCGTCGTAAATATTTGTTTCCATGAGTTAAATGGTCGCCCGCTTCGTGGTCTACTGGTTATTATGGTGAGTTATCATACAACGATTCCGGATTCAATAATATTTATCAATCAATCTATCTCAAACCCATTGAGGGTCCTGGCCTCCAAGAAACGTCTCCACTCGCGTCTTGTCTCCGGCTACTTCCTTCCAATTGCCAATGCCCAAGGATGCTGTGTTCCTCTCCTCACAGTCCAACCACCTTAATTTAGGTCTCTCGATACTCCTTCAACCCATTGGTTTATGGATCGGATGTCCTTCATCCCAATATTTATTTATTTATCGACTACGATTACATTTATTTATTCAAGAATTACCGGGGTACCTTTTAGATTGTAAAATTTTTACATTAAATATTAACAAACATATACAGGGTGTGACAAAACTCGATGTACAAGCGGGAAACTGATGAATCTACAGCGTATTTGGAGGCGATTGTGTAATATGACTTTTTAATCTGGGCACGAAAATTATTATTTTTTTATTTTCTTACAAAAGTTTTTAAAGTATGGCAGATTAAGTAAAATTGCTCAAATTCTTATTAAAACGTGTTGTTTTATTTTGTTTTCTTTATGGATAGTATAAGTTTGAGTAAATACGCGATATTTGATAAAAATTTGCAAAAAAAAATCGAGAAAAAATTCAACTTCGTACTCAATTTTCTCGAAAACTAAGGGTAAAATAAAAAAAAATTCCCTTAAAATCGACTCCAAATTTGATGTAGGTTCACTGGTTTCCTGCTTGTACATCTAGTTTTGTTACACCCTGTATACACATTTTCGTCATCTTCACATTATGCAAATGTTCAAAAATATTTTACATGGAATCAAAATAATTCATCAAGAAAGACTTGAAATCCTGCAAAATATTTATTTACGTGTTAATATTTCATGTGTGATACTTTGGACTGGTACTGAAGCGTATGACTGATCATCTTACCTTCATGTAATAAAATGATCAAGATACACTGCACTCGGTGTACCGATGCAGTGCCCTATGCACCACTGGGTGAGGATAAGGGAAAGTAGTAGTAGTAGTACTAAATAGTAAATTTTCAAACGAAATACTTCTCCAAAACATTTTTAAAAAACTTTGTTTTAACATCTGCAATATTAAAAACAATATAACAAAAAAAATCGTACGTAGAAGATAAATATGTTTAACTCTGCCATCTACCTGTTAAAACTAGTTTAGAATAGGTACACGAAATATTTTTTTAATGTCAGTTGAATAATGTATTTCTTAGCAGAGAAGGCATAATATTTTTTTAGTTTATTTACATGTGAAACAACACACCTAATACAATGTAAGTAAAACAATCCTGAAAATTCTTGTTATATCCAGTTATTTACACATAATATTAAATATGCCACACTGACAAGACTTTAAAGACCAGTTTTTTTAAATCGATTCCTTACAAAAAATGTTAATTAATCGAATCAGTGTTTCTGACCATTCAAACGCAATTTTTTACAATGAGGAAATCCACTGCTACCCGGAATTGAATTTTAAAAATGCTTTCGTGTAGACGCGAATATTTAAAAATTTTGAAGTGGGATGAAATATCCCAAAAACGCACGCAAAAATTAATAAAAAATGTTTGAAAAACAGCATTCATTTCAAAATCTTAAACAATGACGTCACTCCTTGTATCTAAGTGTAGTGTTTCCGGTTTCCGTTTTTAAACCCCCGTAGCCGCGTTCCATGGCATTTTAATATGGAATACAATCTACATACAAGCTTCTATTGCAAAAAAGATGGCCGCCATTCAGTCTCCCTAGAACAGCTGTTAACAGTATATGACAGTTGAGTCGACGGTATATTTTATCTGTGCTTCCCGCGTCAGTTTGCATAGATTTTTGACAGTTTTGTTACTGGCTGAAATACCAGTAATTTATAAGTAAGTTTATAGAGAAATACCATGGCCTTAAACAACCCGTTTTATGACGTCACTAAGCTGCGTTTTTGCAAAAATGACGCAGTTAGTACAATCTTAGTGGTATTTAGCGCGGTATAAATTGAAAAGTAATGTGCAACTTTAAAAAAATGATCGTATCTTATAAGTTTTAAAAACACGAAAATACAAATTTTTTAAAGTGGCTAATGACGTTTATAGAAAAAAAATTACGTCACACCGCATGCGCGCCAAATGGAGGATTTTGCGAGCGATTTGAAAAAGCGCTACTTCAAACCGCGCTAGAAAATTCATATGGCATCGTAATTTTTTTTTTTAAAAAATCCCTTGAAATTGTTATTTTTCAATCAACTTTTTGAAATAAATAATAAAAAATCGGTAAGAACCCAATTATTTTAAATTGCCAAAAATTTGTCAGACCTACTATGCCGCCTTTGTTACTATACGACTCAAAAAAAAATGTTTTTTTTAAATTTTTTTTGCTTCAGCGTCAGTCCTAGGTATCGCGTAATCACGTTTACTTCAAACTATCTCCTATGAAAATTCATATCTTAAAGTGTAGTTATAAATTCTTTGGAAAAAATTATAAGCCCTTTATAAATTATTAATTTTCTGTATAAATGTGGCAGCAAAATAAAATATATTTATGTAACAAAACTCTATGTACAAGCGGGGAATCGGTGAATCTACATAATATTTGGAGTCGATTTTGTAGAATTTTTTTTTTTTATTCGACCCTTGGTTTTCGAGAAAATCGAGTATGAAGTTGATTTTTTTTTTGCAAATTGTTATCAAATGTCATGTATTTACTCAAAAAATACTTTCCATAAAGAAAACAAAACGCGTTTGAATTAGAATTTGAGCAATTTACTTAATTTGCAATACTAATGAAAACTATTGTGAGAAGAAAAAAAAAATTTTTTCAAGCCCAGATTAAAAAGTCATAAAATATAACACAATTGTCAACAAATACGATGTAGATTCACCAGTTTCCCGCTTGTACATCGAGTTTTGTTACATCCTGTATAAAGAACACAATTCTAAATAATTAAGTTACCGGGTTTAATTTTGATATCACTATTCCGTAAAAAAAATTAAAACCCAGCTTTGCGGTTACGTTTTGTATGCGCCGCTAACTTGGTATCATGAAAATAGTATATATATGGCTAAATATGGTTTACTCTAACCTCAGTACTCCTCTTAAGTAAAAGAAAGTTTTTAAAATACAATTTAATTGATTATCGCTATGAATCGGAAGAATTAACATTTTTCGTATCCTGAAAACCTGAAAAATCCTGAAACCTAAATTTAGCACTTGAAAACCTATCAACGATGTAAATGTAGTTTTACCAACAATAGATTATGATAATATTCAAATAACTAATAATAGTCTTAACATTTACAATATTTGACTTTTTTATAACAATTTATGATACAAATCGTGGTTGCTTAGGTAGTACATACATGTAGTCATATTAATATACTTATTATACATAAAATATACAAACTTATTGTATGAATGAATATAATGTAATGTAGGTTCTTATTGAAATGCCAATTATCACTCACAACCGCTGAATAAATTACTTTGTATGTGCATGAAATTTTATTGTCTGTAATATATCGTAATTTCAATGTAACATATTTTTTTTATGTGACTGCATTCTACCTTAAATCTTATGATGCACAAAATCACAATGACGTCATGGACTGAACTTTATCGTGAGTATTTTAATGTAATTTTTCTTTAATTTTAAGTCAAATTTAGTGTAAAACTGACACCAACTGTACCACCACCACCTGTACTTGAAACTTGAAGACATCAAATTATAATGGATTTTTATTGTAGACACATAATTATGATGGATTTTTATTGTAGACACTTAATTATGATGGATTTTTATTGTAGACACATAATTATGATGGATTTTTATTGTAGACACATAATTATGGTGGATTTTTATTGTAGACACATAATTATGATGGATTTTTATTGTAGACACATAATCATGATGGACTTTTTTATTATAGACGCCTAATTATGATGTAAATATCTAAATGCCACATTCAAAATAACTCTGAAACCAACGCTGAACACTTATGCACGTGGAACTTTTGTATTTTGGTCTTTTTTCATCACATTGCATTGCCTTGTACCTACACTAATGATGTACGATGTACCTACCTATGTACTGATCAATACTTATGTATTGTAGGTAACTGTACATCAATTAAACCTACATTTTTCAATAGGAGGTAGATTTACTCAGTACATAAATAGCATTTTCCCTTTTATTACGTATAATTCACACATTACACATGTCAACAGTCTTGTAATTAGGTACCTAACTCTACAAAAGTACTTATCATAATACTTACTTACTTTTTATCTCATCTAGCCTTTTTCAAGTAGCTGAACAAACAATTATATCAATTTTCCATGTGATAACGGAAAACTCATAAGGAAAGATGAGCTGCTAAACATGTTATGTAAAATTATATTGAACAGGCTTTGTTTGGATTGGTAATAAATAATAAACATGTAAGAGAATTGGTAATAACTTTCTGACATCGGTCGAATCCAAACTAAGGACTATCCATCATCATCGTCATCATTATACCATATCCGCTCCTTATGTGGAGCATATGGATTCCACAAACTGCCACCAAGCCAAGCGATCGGCGGCCAGTTCCCGCGCATCCTCCCAAGTCAGGTCCACGATCTACGTCCCGCAACTTTGACGCAAACTGCCGACGGGTTGTCAACAGTGGACGTCCAGGACCCCGAAAACCTTGTAAAATAGGCAAGCATGGTTAAGGCTCTCGGGAGGCATACGTAGTTCACATATTTGTCCTGTGTCGCAAAACTTGAAAAATACTTTGCTTAGTGATACTTTACTTCCAATTATTAATTAACTAAAAGTGTTACAAGTTAATGCCGATTCAATAAAATTTAAATAAAATACGATGGATATGGTAAAAATGGATTTTATTAGTCTTTATTGTCTGTTCTTTAGTATACATCTTAATAAGAACACGTAAAATATTGAGAATAGTTTATCGAAATATGCGTCGTGAATTATTGACCTGCCATAATATCACTTTTGTACTCTCTCTCTATTAAATTTCACACACAAAAATGTTTTTGTATAATATTTCATATCCCTAACGTTTTAGTGCTAAAAAGTTTTCTTTGAATAAAATCCTACTAGCTTTCAGCGTATCAGACTGTGAAGGCATTTGCAAGTAAAATTTTCTCTCCTGGAAAGAAAAGATTTCATTGAACCCTTCTGCCGCTCAGTACTAACTCCATAAGGAGGGTAATTGATGTTGATGAAGAACATTTACATAGTCCATTGCCACGTACATAATGTACGATAATATCCGTGCCTCATGTGATAAGTGATACAAGTCAAAATTTACCACTTTACAGGAGAGCAAAAACAAGATTTAAAAAATTCGTCAAGTGGGCTAGGTTACATGTAAGTACCTTATTTTGTAGATAAAAACATTCGCTTTCACTGTGCATTTTAATTTTCATGGTTAATATTATAGTTTTAGAGTAATTCATGAAAAACCTGCAAGTTGTACCTTTTTTCATTTCCAATATGTGTTAAAATTACGTGTTAAATGATACAAGTAGTACAGTAGTTAAATTATATTGCACCTATAAGTTGTCTTTATGTAAACTGATATACAAGAAGTAAAAAAGTTGTTCCCTAATGTAATAATTATTGTACCCTAATCATTATTGAGAAAAATCGGTACAAAACTCTAAAAACACTGAAAAATAAAACGATATAAAAAATGAATATAATCGTTCTTATACCCTACAGAGACGAGAAATTATTTTTGTATACAGACGGTGTAGCAGGGATGTGTTCAAAATAAAAAAAAATAATAATAAATTTGTCCGAAACTGTTGGGATATAAAATGAAATATATCCTACTCCCGTTTTGGGATAAATCCAGATTTGTATACAAGTATTTGAACACACACAAAATGTTGTACTTTTTAATTAAATTGTTCTTAGTCGTATTTTTCAGGTGAAAAAACCCTCAACTGTTTTATTTTTATACAAAATGACAATTTTTTTTAAAGGATTTAGATTTTCATACTTAAGTAATTTAGATAACAGACTCATCTAATTAAATTGAGGATTCGATTGGTCTTATTTTGAGGAGAACTTTTTGCATTTTGCTTCATTTCAAAAATGTAATATTTTAGTTTGCAATTTAGCTGACGTGAGAGGTCTTGTAAATAACATTTTTAATGGGATTCTAAATTTAAATAAGAGTTATGTCACCTAGAGTCCAGTCTGTGGGGATATAAAATTAAATACACCGTGTAAAAAGTGCTCCGGAGGGTGATTGTTCATTAAACTTTTCATTTTCGTCCCCCATAATATTTTTATTTTACTAATGATAATTGAAAAAGTCATGAAAAGCGACTATGTAAAACAACGAAATGCTTAGCGGTTCGGGGTGGCGGTGGGCGGGGAGGAGTTTTCGAATTACAATAATTATTAATTCGATTTCGAATATATTGGTTTGGTACAAAATGGACGGTAGAACTGAATTTTTATTCATATTTTAATATTACCTAGAAATTAGAATTGAGTTTTTTGAAAAACTTTAGGTAGGTCTCAGAATGCACACACCCTCGTATTATCATGTGGGGAAACGTGTATAATTAAAAAGTGCTCACGATTTTATCACTTTTCATTTTCGGATATTTTATTTTCATGATGGAAATGTCATGATTTTATAAACAACGAATTTTAATTTTTACGAATTACTTATTCCTCCATTTGGTACCACCCTGTTCCACGTATACGAAATGGAAAGGTACACACAGCGTATTGTGAACTTTATTTTATCACTTCGGATATTGGTCCTTGGAAAATAATTTCATTTTACTACTTATTCCTCCACCCGCCATCCACGTATCGAAATAGGACACAAACGTACATTATAACTAAAGTTATATGATCAACGTGTGGCATGCTTAAATTATAAAAAATGAAAAATGTATATAATACCCATTTACAATTTGGATAGTCTTAGGGTAAACCTCAACCCTGCACTTGTTGCAACAATGCAGTGCCCTATGCACCATTGGATGCGAATAATCGAGAGTAGAAGTAGTAAGGTAGGTACCCCTTATACTCTCTCTCCTCTCAAATCAGGAAAAAAGATCACAAATAAATTTTAAAAATATAATAAATGGCAAGTCGAATTTAAATACAAAAAGTCCAAATACTTTTCATTTTATAAACTTAATAATATGTAATGAGTATAAGATTTAATAATAAAAATCTTCAAAGAATCTTAAAATGACATTATTTATTTTTATTTTTATTTTATTTATATTGTTTCAACGCCCGTAGGGCTTTTACATAATTTTTTTTTTTAAAGTTACACAGTAAGTAATTACATATATGAAAAATTACTTATTAGATAAATACATGAAAAAGAAAATACATCATTTTTCAGAGATTCATAATTTCAAACATTTACTATAAAATTTTATGATAAAAAAACACTGCTAAATGTCTTTTTTTACTTAAAATTATTGTTTATGCCTAATAATCCTGATGAATAATAGTTTGTTATTGTTTAGCAAATGAAATAACCACAGAGCAGTGTTAAGAAGCAAAGCGATTTAGAAGGGTTGTTTCAGAATGTTGAAAATCACGGAAATTCATTTGCGTTCACGCGCCACAATTTTCCAATTTTCCGCGCATAGGAAAATGGCGTCGTTCATATGGCAACCCGAAACACTTGACGCAAAACGACTCGCGCGACGACGCGGTCAGTCGCTAGTCGCTACAATATCTTTGGTCAGTGGTTCCTTCCCGGAATTATATTTTTACCCCTTTTCGGCTCCATTCCGTCGCGACTCGTTGTCCAAACACGGCAAAATGAAAACTGATAGGTGATCGTTCACAAAACAAGCCCGGAGCTGAGCATAACAACTATTTGGTCGTAGAATTTAGAGGGTCGCTTTGTTTGACGTGAGAACTCGTAGCTAGCGATTGCGGTATGTATTTTTTTATAAATTTATTCGATAATTATGGATGAAAAAACATGTAAAAAATTGTGTAATGCCGCGCATTGCGAAAAACTTAGTTTACGCGTATTAACAATAAATTAAAAACATCAGCTATAGGTAATATTCAAAATTTAATAATTATAAATTTCACTGTATTTTCTGTATAGATAATATGCAGAAAATATTAAAATCTGATCAAAAAACCAATGCGAATATTTTTTTGTATAATTTAGCATTGAGTTTGTTTAATTGGGTAGGTATTGTTATTTAAGTGTTTGGTAATATAAAAATATGTTTTTAACACTTTTCATCGTTGTTTAAACATAATACGTACAAGGAAAAGTTGCGTATGATGGTTAAGTATAATCTCAAGTGTTTTGCTTTGAGAAAACAAGCAAGTCGAGGATTAATACGGCATAATATATTATTTGATTAACATTTAACACATAAAGAGGTCAAACATCCCAAGCAAGTACTTAGGTACATATACACGCACAAGCCCAATAGTGTGTGCTGAAAAGGAGCAATTTTATCGAACTAAGTAGATATGGTATATAAATTAAATATGTACATAATATATTTTTTACAAATACCATCAAAATTCACATATTCACAATAGTAAGTTCGTCAGAAAACTCTCCTAATTCGTATTTTTTTACTATAAAAAAGCGTTTTAATACTTTTAATTTATACCCATGTATATTCATTTTTGATTCCACTAAATGAGTATCTATTTAGGTACCTATTTTGTTTACTCAATATTGAACTATACTCATCTTTTTTGAGGTTCCGGAAATGGAAATGAAAAGAAAAACTAATTTCAATTTCAATGGCGGCCGTTTGAGTTTTGCGTCAGGCCGCCGGATTATAATTTTGTCATATACGCTTTTCAAGTTCACCCAAATATCAAATTATTACTCCGATCCATTATTCCGTCTGATTCTAAAAAAGTATGTCGTCTACATTAAAAGTTTTACATTCTCCGTTGCGAGTACATACTTCAGCTTATCTACATTTATTGTGAAAGGTTTTGTGACACTCCTGTCAAATCGTATTTATGTTATTCGCGATCTGTCAGCTTTATCTCGGGAACAATGTTTAGATAAAATTACGTTATGTCAGTTTAATCTCCGTTTTACAGTGATTAACATGCACCCAAGTTATTAATAACATCCGTGATATAGATTCTTTAACGTTTTTTTGGGCGTTGTAATTTATAATGATTTTTTTTCGTAGCAAGAAAATGACGATGTAAGTTCTACTCTAATGTGTGCGGAGTGTTTGTGTTATGTGTTTTTGTTTTTTAACAATTGCGCAGTGGTCTAATAAAGTTGTTGATAAGTTTTAAGCTTGGAGGAATTACTAATATATACTTAGATACATACAGTTTGAAGCGTACGTAATAAGAAATATGCATTCTTTATTTATTTTATAAATGAAATTATGTACCCGATAAAACTTTTGATGTGTTTATCTTATTTAGTATATTAAAAAGTAACAATGATTAAAGTTATTAAATGCATTGTTTTATCAGTAAGTATAAATTTTTATCCAATAAAATCCTTTTGTCCTTCTGCATAAAAATATTGCACGATTACTTATTTAATTATTACTTATAAGATTAAAGACACCAGTCTTTACTTACGATGTTTACTCCCGAAATCATTTTATTCCTATAGAATAAACCAAAAAGTAACACATAACATTGTTTTTTATTTAAAATAAACAATTGTTTCATCATCATCATCATACCATATCCGGTCCCTATGTGGAGCAAATGGATTCCATATTGGATTTCTTGTTTCACTTATTCCAAACTTTTTACTTACAAGAATGTATTCCTAGGTAAAATAAAATCATACTACATAGGTACAAGATCCTGGATGGGCAATATTTATTTTATTTATTTTATTAATATCTACGCCATAAAATTGTGGTTTTCATTAGATAATTCAAATATTGGATATAATAAAAAAAAAAAATTAAAAATAGGTAGCAACACATTCTGGTATAACATTTTCAATATTTGTGAAATTTAAAAAATAATAAAACGTGAAATGCTTTAAAATTTTAAATTAAAAATAAATAAGTAAAATCCAAAATAAATTAAATATAATTGCTTTAAAAGTTTAAATCTAAATAGATAAGTGAAATTTAAAATAACTAAAACTAACTAACCATCACGCGTTTTCCCCGAAGGGGTAGGCAAGAGGATAGAACGCCACACCACTCTGTCCTGGCAACTTCTCTTGCTTCCTCCACATTCATACATCTTCCTCATGCACGCACGTCGATTATTTAATTTTTTAAATTTAAAATAAACAAGTAAAATTTAAAATGAAAAGTAAAATTGAAAATAGATAAAATGTGAATTTCTTTAAAAATTTTAGTTTAAAATAAGTAAGTAAAATTTAAAATAAATAAAATGTATATTGCTGTAAATTTTTAAATTTTAATAAATACGTAAAATTTGAAATCAACAAAATGAAAATTGCTATATAAATTTGAATTTTAGGTGAATAAGTAATTAAAAATAAATTAAATGTAAATTGCTTTAAACATTTAGCATTGAAAAATGACAAATCATGAATAAGTAAATCATCAATAAATAAATATGTTAAATTTAAGATAAATACAATGTAAATTGCTTTGAAAAATTAACATTAAGAAATGACAAATCATCAATCCTAATCATAAAATAGACGACAGCAAAACGTTCATAAAAATATACACAACACAACATAATAACATTAAAAAATCTATCTCAACTCAAATGATCACATTGCCAAAAATGAGGAATTTGCCAGATAACAGTGTAAATAAGCAAATTATTTTTAAAAATGTGTGTCTTTAAAAATTATTTTTTTTATTTTGCTTGCACTCACCACCTCTAGCGCTTCGATTCTGTTAATGTTTATCAACTACTGCGCATACGATTTTGTACTGAATTCGAATGCGCAGAAGTGTCTAAAACCTTAAGAGAATCGCACCGCAGGTTTGGAATAAAAATTTATTATTATTATTACAATATTCAATTTTGGGCGCCATTGAAATTTGTGATTTCGTTGTTCACAGGGTGTTTGAAACTATGGGAACATGGACAACGAGCAGCCCCACCAAGAGTTGGTGAAATGTGTCGTGGTTGGAGATACGGCCGTGGGCAAGACGCGCCTGATCTGCGCCCGAGCATGCAACAAGCACGTGTCCCTGTCGCAGCTACTCACCACACACGTGCCCACCGTATGGGCCATTGACCAGTACCGCATCTACAAGGACGTGAGTGGCTCGCTTTAATTGTATTACCTAAACTGTAACACACGGGCAAGATGGCAAGGTTGCAGCTATGTGGTCTGTCGGTCTGTCCCCCCTCCTTCTTTCCCTAAGCCCTCCTAAATTGATCCCTTCTTTTCCATGTCCCCCTCCCATTGAGACCCTGACTGACCGCGATGCTCGGGTGGATGTCTGGGATGGGGGGCCTGGGCGAGGCCAGTATGCCGGTCTCCATACTGCTGGTAGTAATTACTTAATATATAATAATCATGGTAGAAAGTAACGTTTCCCTACTACTGTTAATTTGGGGCTGACTCTGGTTGGTTTGGGTGATGGATACAATGACAATTATAATACATAAGCCGAGACAGAGGTAGGGGCAATGAACGCATTTGTTCGCGTACATAACGTAAATTCATCCGTATTTTTATCACACTGACAATCTTAAAATTGCGGTATAGCTCGTTGAAAAAATCGGTAGAGTTGTGCTGGGTTGAAAAAAGACTCAATAGTCTTTAAAACAGTCTAGGGAAAGGGTGGGGCTTTCATATGGTCTAGTTAATGCAACTATGTATGTGATATTCCGCTCTCTGTTTCCTCTAAATATAAAAAATATTTATACCATTCAAGCGTTTTTTGTATTCGCTTTTAGCATGATTTGAAGGTAAAAAATATGCACAGCAAAAAAATTAATATTAGACATGTTTAAAAGTTGACAAAGCTTGACACGAATATTCATATTCCTGTCATGAGTGTGTCCACATTATTATTATAACTGTCTTAGCTTCACCAATTTAATGTTCTGTCACTTATTTTTACTGCTTTGTTATCCCTATTATGCTTATCTTTGTATTTAAAATGGATTTTTACCTGTAAATTTCAAAATTAAAACATGAATGGCACATCCTTACCTTTTTCGAGATTTCATAAAAATCAGTATAATTGTTTTAACTATCTACTTCATTAGACTAGGAACACAGATTGAGTTGTTAATTTTCAGGTGCTGGAAAGATCTTGGAAGTTGTGGATGGAGTAAACGTTTCGCTGCGGCTCTGGGACACATTCGGTGATCATGACAAAGATCGGAGGTTCGCCTACGGGAGGTAAACAACTTATAACTTTGTAACAAACTTATAACTTTTAAATTATTATTTGTTTTGAAAGGGAGATGCATATAAACATATTGCATCATGAATAGTATATTGCACCTAATTTGTTAAAAATGAATGAGAATATCTGGCTGCCATATTTCTGTCTAAGAATCAAGAATTTATAATATATTATATCTCCTGTCGAGATAATTCATTTTAAAATAACAGTAGGTGCCAAAATAAAATCACATTTTTGCAATTTCCCAAGTGCGGTTTAGATTCATGGTGCTATATTATCAAAAAGAGAAACAATGTTCTCGTAATCTTCGAACAAGAATTTCATACAAGTGACATTCTATTCTTTAAAAATACTCCCGTGTCTAGGTGTCTAGTTGCCCACAACGTCACCCACTGCGTCATCAATAGGCATCTACGTCATCACTAGACATCTAATTTCATCTTAAGATGGTGGAATTCGATAAGCGGTGCTAAGAAATTAACCCTAGAAAGTGTATATTTTAAAAAAAATTATATGGAAACGCCCCTTCTAGTGAATTCTTGTTCGAAGCTCGTAACAGTATTTGCTTTGTTATTTGGGATTATCCGAGTTGTGTTTTTTGTCTTCTCCGACGTTTCGGCCACCGTTGCAGGCGCCAACTTCAGGGTGAAGTATGTAAAATGTAGGATGTAAAATGTGGTGTGTTTATGTACTTGGAATTTGTAGAATCAACAACGACCGTGAAAATCTACGCACATACTCGTAACAGTAGTTTTAATGGCAAGCAAAACTTTTTAACTTAGTAACCCAAAATGTTAAAATTTAAACACAACATTTTGATTATAATGCATTATGTCTCCAAGTTTTAATATGATTACAATAGAGAACTGTACATTACTAAGACAGATAAGACCGGAATCACAACAGTTGTGATTAGTAGTTGGTTGAAAGTAACATTTACTGGATCCCTCCCGGTCAAACTGGCTTTCTTTATTAGGAGACAATTACATAAAATTTTCCATCGAATCTTAAAAATAAATTATTCTTATCTCTTATTGTTATCAGACAGTGCGAGCGCTTTTTATTATTAATATGTATAAAGGTTTGTTTTCGGTCGTGTGGAGCCAATGAATGATGAAAGCACGGCTAAAATGATTTTTTCGATGCAAGTGTGTCTGGTTGTATAAGTCAAGGAAGGCCGAGAAAGACATGGCACGATCAAGTACAACAAATGCTTGATAGTGGTCATGTGAAAAGTTGGAATAATCGACGTGGAAGGAAAGGAAGTGTGCCAGGACAGAGTGGTGTGGCGTTCTATCCTCTCTGCCTACCCATCTGGGGAAGTGGCGTGATGGTTAGTTAGTTAGTTTATTTATTTATTTTTCATATAAAGGTAAGTACATCATATAAACACAAAAAAATAAAATATATTATAACTGTATCAGTGAACAATTATTTTTTTTTGATCCTACCAAACCATTTTGGTGACTTGTTGGTAGTAATCAAATAATTATACAATAAAAACAAAATTTAAAAAATTATGCTAAAACAATTATTTTACAATGTGTTTAGGCACGACTCACCATGCATTAACTTGAAAGGCCTTTTTTATACAGAAAAGTAAGATATTAAAATAAAAACTTGCACGCTAATCCCTAGAATTTGAAATTCTCTTTAAAGTATTTGCTTTTCATTTTAGAAAAGAGAGATATTGTGTGAGAGATTTTTAACATAAAATTACGCAAATCATCTGCTGACGAGTTGCATCCAAGCAACTCAGGAGAATCTGAAAATGAACAATGTACACAAATAGGAATAATTATCAATGATATATTTCAGGTCTGACGTGGTGTTGTTATGTTTCTCGATCACGAACCCCATCTCCCTTCGCAACTGCGGAGCGATGTGGTTCCCCGAGATCCGGAAGTTCTGTCCCCACACCCCGGTGCTCCTCGTGGGCTGCAAGAACGACCTGCGCTACATGTACAGGGATGAGGCTTACCTCTCCTACTTCAGGGATAGGAGCCCTTTTGTCAGGTAAATCTAATGACAATGTTCTGTAAGGGAACCCCATCTAGATCTTGTGTCCTTCAGATTAACAATTTGGCTGGCTTGCACATTTCACAAGTCATCGAGTTTCCGACATCCTAAACTTTCACTGCTGATAACTTGTAGGCAGTATGTCAGAACTACGTAGGACATGGACTTGACTCAAGAGGATTAATGACCGACTGAAGAAGACAGGTGTTGGCAGCTGATCACTAAGCTTGGAGACAGATAGATCCTTGTACTCTATATGGGGAGTGGATATTATAATGATGATGATAATTGTATTTGCTGATGATATAATAGCTGGTCATGTACTGCGGTGACAAACTCAATGAAAGCCCCACCCTTTCCCTAGACTATTGACTATCGAGTCTTTTTTCAGTCTAGCCCAACTCTACTGATTTTTTAAAACTAACTAACTAACTAACTAACCATTACGCCATTTTCCCGTAGGGGTAGGCAGAGAGGATAGAACGCCATACCACTCTGTCCTGACAGACTTCCTTTGCTTCCTCTACATTCATTCATATTCATCTTCTCATGCACATACGCCGATTATTCCGACTTTTCACATGACCACTTTCAAGTACTTGACGTACTTGGTCAAGCCATGTCTTTCTCGGCCTTCCGCGGCTTCTACATCCAGGCACACTTGCATTTAAACTTCTTTCAGCCGTTCTTTCATCACTCATTCGCTCCACATGACCAAACCATCGTAAAAGCCCTTTCTTAATTTTTTTAAGCTAATCCGCTAAATTGAACAGATTCAGCTTTAACTGGAAAAAGCGGAAAAAAAGAAGGATATATACGCAACCAAATGCTTTCATTGCCCCTATCACTGTCACAGCTCTAAGATTGTCATAAACACATTCACTTCAACCTGCTTAATGAGCTGGCCGAAATGTACACTGATAGGGATATTTATTTATTTTTCAGTTATTTAGAACATTACAGAAAAAAATCCAATTCATTCTACATCATCATCATCTCAGCCCGTTGAGGTCCACTGCTGGACATAGGCCTCCCCCTGCCGTCTCCACTCCTCCCGATCCTGCGCTGTCCCCATCCACTGTCTTCCAGCAGACTTCCTGATGTCGTCCACCCATCTCATCGGTGGACGTCCTTGAGGCCTCTGGTTCCTCGGTCTCCACACCAGAACGCGTTTCGTCCATCTGTCGTCCGTCATTCTGGCCATGTGACCGGCCCATTTCCACTTCAACCAAGCAATTCGCTCCATCACGTCGCAAACCTTTGTCTGGCGTCGGATCCAATCGTTCCTTTTTCGGTCTCTTAATGTTATTCCAAGCATAATCCTCTCCATGCTCCTCTGTGCAACATGCAACTTATGGGAGGATTGCTTGGTCAGAGTCATTGTTTCCGCGCCATAAGTAAGGACGGGCAGAATGCATTCAATAATAACAATAATAATTCTACATACAATACAATAATAAATCATACATGACAAAAGATAGTTATGTTAGTATAATGATATAAAAATGTATAGAAAGAAAAATTAAAAGTTAGAAAGTGCTTTCCTAACGGAAGACTCACTGTCGTGAAATATGTCGACATCCGAGGTGACAATAATAATTAATAATTCTACCTCTTTTTTCGTCGTTAGTTACAACTACCCCCGCCGACCACGCCCAGAGAAGGCGCGGCAGCAACAGGAAGGAGAGGGTGGAAAGGGCTGTGACAAACCGCTTCTAGTATTCTGTTTCCCAGGGCGACCAGACAGAGCGACCTGGTGATGCCGGAGCAGGGGCGCGCCCTTGCCCAGGAGCTGGGCGTGTACTACTACGAGACGTCGGTGTTCACCTACTACGGGGTGAACGAGGTGTTCGAGAACGCTATCCGGGCGGCCCTGCTGGCGCGGCGACAGCAGAGGTTCTGGATGACCAACCTCAAGAGGGTGCAGCGGCCCCTGTGTCAGGTAACTCGCTGCTTAAGATATTATTTTTTATTGTACCGAGTATTGGTGGAAAGACACAGCTTTAAAATTACATAGCATTACTTACAATATACTTACTAAAATATTATTATTATTATTATTATTATTATTATATAATAGGCAGGTTGGCAGGTTGCTGGTGTGGCAGCCTATATCTCTTGTACTGCTTCTTGTCTGCCTTCTGCATCTAAACGGTTCTTGAACTGGTTGACCGTAGCGGAGTGAACAACTAGGCTTGGCAACTTGTTCCAGTCTGAAACCACCCTACTAGGAAGGAAGTTTTTCTTAGGGTTGAGGCGGAATTGGGGACGATAGAGCTTCCAGTTGTGGCCCCGTAGATTGGTGTTGGGATTCAGTTTATACATCTCGTGCAAGGGACAGTCATAGTAATAGTTTAGTATCTTGTAAGTTTCAATTAGATCCCCTCTCTTCCGTCGCTCTTCCAATGATGTAAGTCCTAGTGCTATTAATCTACCGTGATATGGCATATTTATCAATATTGGGGATTTTTGTAGCATATCTTTGGACTTTTTCCAGTAGTTCGATGTCTTTAATGAAGTACGGACTCCATACTTGATATCCATATTCCAATAGTGGTCTTATATATGTCTTGTATATTTTAAGGAATGTTTCTGGATTAGTGTTTTGGAATGCCTTTTTAATCAGATAAATGATGGACTTGGCTTTCTTAGCGATAGATGTGAAATATGACTGGGGAAATGGAAAAGAGGAAGGAAGGAAAGGGATAGGGAAGAGGATGAATGAAGGATGTTTTAGAGGTTTGAGGAGAGGTAGTAATGCTTCAGACGTTTCTTAAAAACAAATACGGAGGGCGCATCTTTTACATCCCGTGGTAAATCGTTCCATAGTCTTGCGGCCTGGACAGTGAATGATTTCGTAAAAAAGGAAGTGTGATGCCTAGGAATACAGAGTGTTTTTTCATTCGATGAGCGTAGTGATAGTCCATGCTCAGAGAGGTAAATAAAATTATCTGCTAGGTATCTCGGTGCAGTTGGGTTATTAAGAACATTGTATAAAAGGGAAAGAGATTGGAAGTTTATGCGTTGTTCAAAGAAAAGCCATTTCAATTCCTTTCGGTAGGATGAGACGTGATCGAATTTTTTCAAATTGAAAACGAAACGGATGCAGTTGATATCACATGTACAATGGACAAGCGCCACAGCAAAAACAGAGTGGTGTGAGTTGATCAAAGTCTACAAATACCTCATTCACAGCTTGGTGGGCTGATAGTACTTGTACAACAATGATGTGTAATACCACAAAAAAATTAACTGGGAAGTTGGATCAGGTAAGAAGTTTTGTTGACAGTTTTTTAAAAACACGAGTATGTAGTTTAAGACAAATTGATTTAAAAAGTTCACAAACAGTAATCAGATCATTAACAAAAAATTAAATAATTCAGTATAATCAAGGATCTTTAAAACATATGGTACAAGTGCCAACTTTCTCGAAAAGCTGGTATATTGCAACCAATTGAATCATTGCGATGCAGTCGTCATTGCGAAAAGGGCTCTTGTTTTTGTTGTGCATACAAATAAAAAAAATTGACAGCTGTACATTGATTTTTTTATTTATTTACACCCCCATTCCGAGTTTTTTCACGATAAGTTTATGCGGTGACTCTCGGTGCTATGAGTGCTTTTTTGCTATTAAATGCTTTTTTTTTCACCAAAAACTAAAAAACACACTCATTTTTCTCCATACTAAATTTTCGCATTCTGACAAGCACTGCGGCCCCCAGTTTTTTGTGGTAATTCAAAAATAGCCAATATTTTCAGTTCAATGACATCTTAAAACCACATCTAGCTGGAAAAATAAGGAAATTATAACGTTTTCAACTTCTCTTAATAAGTTGTATGAAAATTGTACAAAGCCTACTTTTAAATAAAAAGTACCTACCTGATTTTGAAGTTGCCCATTTTCATACAACTCATTAAACAAAGTTGAAAACTTTATAATTTCCTTATTTTTCCAGCTAGATGCGGTTTAGATGTCATTGAACTGGAATTTTGTCTATTTTCGAATTACCACAAAAAACTGGGGGCCGCAGTTTTTTTTCACCAATTCTTGTCTGAATAGTTATCAGTTTTATTTAAGGACTATTGTAAAAAATTATTATAAATGCGAAAATTTAGTATGGAAGAATAATAAATAAGTGTGATGTTTTAGCGAATATTTTGCATAAAAAAACGTTTTTGGCGGGAAAAAAAGCACTCAATAGCGAGATACTGAGCCACCGCATAAACCTATAGTTTAAAAAAGTCGGAATGGGGGCGTAAATAAATTTAAAAAAATTAAAAACTCAAGTACAGCTGTCAAAAATATTGTATGAGAAAAAAATGATAAAAAATATTCCTTTATTTTATGAACATTCCAGCCTGAAAATGACAGTTTGCCAAAACACTACGTTTTTATAGTAACCTAGCAACGCTGCAACGGTTGCCATGGGAATATAGAATTGTTTACGTCACCAAGTTTTTGTATGGGCAGTGTCCTAACGCCGTTTCTCTTTGATCTATATTCTTTGAGTATAACATACATACCTATTTGTATAATGTTTCTTTTACAGGCTCCGTTCAAGCCACCGAAACCCCGGCCGCCAGAAGTGGTTATAGTTCCTAGTTCATACACTGAAGATATGACCAATCTTTACCTTAGTCCAGTAAGTTAATACATTTATTTCTCAAGTCGTTTCAATCCCATATACCTGACTTTTTGATTGGTGTCTTCATTTGTGATGTCAGTTGACCAGAATGCCATCTATTTGGCCAAGCCCGTAATCTGCTTTTGATCTGGCGTGCGTGTAGATGTCGATATGATGCTCAAATCATAGCCACATCTATATAAATATGTTGGTGATCGTTATTATTATCATTATTGACGTGATAACGTCTAATAAATCGATGAATGCCAGCTGCACACACGAAAAAGCATGACTCATTGTCACGTTCCGTCTGAGTGAGAGCGCGGAACAAGCAATAGAGAGGCACGATCGGCCTAAGCGTTCGGTTTGTGACGCATCTATCTCTCTTCCACTCCATCGGCCGATGCGTCCGAGTAGAAGGGAAGCAGCAGCAGCACACAAGCTACAAAGTGAAAGTGAAATTAACAAGTGCAAAAAAAAATAATTTTCAATACAATAACATAACATTTACAACAATACCTTAGCATACGTGCACTTGCCTATTTGTTTTGCCTAACAAGTTTTTGTGTTTACTGTTTGGTTTTGCATTCGAGACCGGGGTTTTTGAGTTGTCGTAATTTCAGGCGGAGTGTGTGACCTGTGTGAGTGTTCGTAGTGCGCAGATCGTTCCTTATTATAAAATATTGAAGGAGTTGCTGTTGAAAACATTATTGTCACTAGCTACGAGTTGTGGGTACATTCAATTGTGCTGTCAGTTTGACAGATGACAGTTGTAAATACGGAGGCAGCTAATTAAGTTTCTTCGGTCTTTCAAAAAAAAAAAAAAATAATAATAATAATGGCAACTAGACTATCGACGGAACAGAAGCTCATGGAATACATAGATAAAAAGTTCAGTGAGCTCAAGACAGACATTCACGAAAATCTTAAACAAGTAAACAACGAAGACAGTCTGTTGAAAAGAATCAGTTCCGAAATAAAGAAGGTCATCAAAAATGAAATGACCGAAATTAATAAATCGATTGAATTTTTTTCTAAAGAAAATTGATGATTACGAACAAGAAAGAAATAAAACGGAAATAAAACTTAAGGAGACACAAAAAGAAGTCAGAGAACTCAAAATTATGATAAACCGAGTTGAGCAAAATTATTTAGATACCTCTTTGGAAATTCAAGGATTAACCCTAAAAAAAAATGATACTCCTGACATGGCTGTCAACCTCCTACTAGAAAAAATTAGAATGTGGCGATTTGGTAAACCGTATTACAAACTGTTATATGAATCCTTCAAAAAAAACCATAACTGTTAAACTGTTAAATTTGCTACAAAAGAGGCGAAAGAAAGAGTAATAAAAAATAAAAAATCCAAAAGAAATATAACTCCTAAAGAAATTAATATCTCTGACTCTAATGAAAATATATATATTAATGAAAAACTCACTTCCTACAACAAGAACCTACTTTGGCTGGCGAGGGCAACAAAATCTCTGGGATACAAATACATATGGACAAAAAATGGGAATATACTATTACGTAAAGACCAAGACTCTCAAGTGATAATAGTAAAGGAAGCTAAGGATATTCCCCTTCATTGAAGCTCGAGATCATAATACCTTATCTATAATTTAAAATCAACATCATTATGAATTATCAAAATAATGAAATATGCGAAAATATCGAAGACTTAAATTCCTGCTTTACCCATACCAATTTTAATTTAATTAATTTTAATATTAGAGGTATAAGAAAAATTTTTGATGAATTTTGCATACTCTTAAACTCTATTGCAATTGAACAAGATATAATAATCCTTACAGAAACCCAGTTAAGAGAATGCATTCCCTTTCACATCCCGGGTTATTCATTTTTCTCAGCACCTTCCAAACATACGTCTCATGACGGTATATCCATATTTTACAAAACTAGTACAATAAATAATGTTACTATTAATATACCTAAAACCAATTATTCAAATATAATTCATTTATGTTTTTCCTTAAACTTAAAATCGTATTCAATACTAGCCATTTACAGATCCCCTTCTCTGGATATAAATTCATTTATTACAGAATTAAAGGGGTTAATAGATAAAATAAATGGCGAAAATTATGATTTTTCTTTTATAACAGGAGATATCAATATAAACATTTTAAATTCCATTCTTAATCAAACAACTAATGACTACTTGAATCTACTTTATAGTCAAGGCTACTTATCTCTTATTAACACTTCTACAAGACCAAATGTCCTCTCAAATTCTTGCCTTGACCATATATTCTTGAAAAGTATCCAAAGCTTTACTCCGAAAACTGCTACATTAAAAATTGATTTAACAGATCATTACCCTACCTTCTTACTCTCACAGTACAATTAAAAACAATCATAATATAACATCCAAAAATTATATACAAAGTAAGACTAAAAATTGACCATCAAATTCTGAGTAATTTACTACAATCTGAAACATGGAACCAAGTTTTTTCCGATGATGACCCAAATCGATCTCTAAATTTTTTTATGATACAATTAATAAACATATTGTAAATAGTAGTCAGCAAATCTCACTTCCTAAAAGGAAACATAAAAAGATTAAACCTTGGATAACACGGGGACTAATAATATCTATACAGCATAGAAATAAACTCCATAAAATTTATAAAAACTATGAAAAATTTTGTTTATCTAATAATTTACCTATTAACGTAAATAGACGTAAGGACTATACAATATATCGGAATTGTCTAAATATCCTAATTAAAAAATGTAAGAAAGATTACTACTCAAAACTATTGCTAAATTCAAATTCAGATCCCAAAAAAATATGGAATGTAATAAATGAAATTTCAAATAGAAAGCAGTTTCATGATGTAAAACCTGATAAAATAATAACTGAGGATAACATAATTATAACGGATGGCGGGGAAATTGCTAATAAATTTAATGATTTTTTTACTGACATTGCTTCATCACTGATAGAAAGTAATCCTTCGCTAAAAAATAATTTAAATAATACCATATCTCATATTTATACAGACAATAATCCAAATACAATACCTGAACTAACCCGATTTGAACCTATTATGGAAACAGAAATTGCTAAATATATAGATGACCTTAACATTAATACTTCTAATGGCCCAGACGAACTAAGTAGCGTTACCATTAAATCAATAAAATCATTTGTAATAACACCATTAACTTATATTTTTAATAACTGTATTACAAAAGGAATATTTCCAGATAAATTTAAAATTTCAAATATTGTTCCAATTCATAAATCAGGCTCCTTAAATAAAACTGATAATTATAGACCTATTGCCTTAATCTCACAACTAGCTAAAATACTTGAGAAGTGTATAAAAAAACGAGTAATGGATTTTTTAGAAATGAATTTCCTTCTGTCAAAAAACCAGTTTGGTTTTAGACCTAACTGTAGCACAGAAGATGCAATTTTCAATCTCACCCATCAAATCTATAATAGTTTAGATGCCAATGCAAAAACCCTAACTATTTTTTCTAGATCTTAAAAAAGCATTTGATACTGTAAATCACAAATTATTACTAGAAAAATTAAGTAGAATTGCCTAAAAAATGAATGTTTACTGTTTTTGGAAAGCTACTTGACAAATAGACAACAATGTACTAAAATTGGAATAAATAGAAGTCATTATAAAACTGTAATTCATGGAGTCCCACAAGGAACTGTTCTTGGCCCTTTGCTGTTTCTAATTTATATTAATGATCTGTGTAACATAGAAATTCCTGGTAAATTATTTTCTTATGCAGATGACACAGCAGTAGTTGTTCAAAGTAAAATCTTGGGAACTCACGACCAATAAGGCTAATAAATGTATAACTGTAATAAAAGAGTGGCTAGATCGTAATCTCCTTTCACTAAATTGTAATAAAAACACTCTTTATCCCCTTTTACAATTCAAAATCATCAGCTCCTCCGTCCAATCTTAATATTATGTTTCATAATAAATATTGTAATTTAGATGTGTGTAATACCTGTGATAGAATGAATTCTGAATATTGCATAAAGTACTTAGGTATAACTATAGACTCTCAACTCAAATGGACCTATCATATAGAAATAATTGTCAATAAATTAAGATACATAACATATATGATTAAGCGCCTGAGTGTATACGTTCCGCTCAATATTATTAAAATGGTATATTTTGCACTGGTTCAGTCATCTCTTTCCTATGGAATAATTGGATGGGGGGGAGCGTATAGTAATCATATAAAAAATTTTGGAAACAACTCAAAAATTAATTATCAAAATAATGCTCCATAAAGAGAGAACCTTCCCCTCCCTCCAATTGTTTCAGGAAGCAAATCTAATGGATATAAGACGAACATATTTATTGCAATGTTTAAATTATGTATTTAGGCACCAAAACTTTTTTGCTAGAAGCTCAAATAGGTCTAGTCAAAGAAGAATCCGAGTGCTAGAAATTCCATATTGTAAAATCACGACTTGCTCAGAGACATGCGACATTTTATTGCCCCCAGTTTAATTAATTCTTTTTTAACTGACAATAAAATGGCATTGTCAGATTTTCCAAATTTTTCATCTTTTAAAAAATTAAACCCAAAGTTGGATACATAGTGTAAAGGTAGAATCATTCTTACTTTAAAGACAATAACTATAACAGAATCTACGTCATTTTTATTTTTTTTTAATTTTTTTATTTTATATATTATAATTATTTCCCCTCTTCTTCTTCCGGTATAAAGATACCAATATCTTGTGTTCATTCGTTTTTTGACTATCTTGTTTATATTATCTGCTATTTTTCCATTTATTTTTTTTTAACTTTATCTTTCTCTTTTGCCACGTGCACACTGTATGATTTTCACAGTATACCCACAAACAGGCTATGCCTTGGTGGGATTTTTGTTTTATATATATATATTTTTTTATTGTACATATATATGTGTTTAAATGTATATCCATGTAAACAAAAATTTTCTTTTGAAATAAATAAAAAAAAAAAAAATAAAAAAAAATTTAACTCCGGCTTTGTATTATACAAAATAATGATAATTCAGTGATAATAATTCAATTCAATTCATAAAAGTATGCTATTTTTCATCAATGTTTTCTTATGACGTTATCACGTAAAATTATCGTCCGTAAACCGACTTTACAGACAACCAAAAGTTTTATTATTATAGGCAGGCAGCTTTTGCTGGCTATATCTTTTGTACTGTTTCTTGTCTGCCTTCTGCATCCAAACAGTTCTTGAACTTTTTGACATCTCAACAGAGACGAGAAATTTGGAAGGGAATATGGATATCTAGGCGTTTACAGGGCTTATGACCTGTCATTGGCTGGGTTAAGTGGCCACTTGATGTATTACAACATTCCCCATTTTTTCAGTTCTTGAACTGGTTGACCGTAGTGGAGTGGACAACTAGGCCTGGCAACTTGTTCCAGTCTGAAACCACGCTACTGGGAAGGAAGTTTTTCTTAGGGTTGAGGTGGAACTAGGGATGATAGAGCTTCCAGTTGGTGTTGGGATTCAGCCGATACATCTCGTCATCATTGCCCGATTTCCAGTCTTAAGATTGCTATGCAAGCTTCCTATTTCTAGGAAGATCTTTAATTTATATCTATGATCTTTAGTATACGAGTGCCTGGTCGAGTTACCCGTAGTAATGCACTATTTTACTGTAGCCAATCATCGACCAATTACAGTGCTAACTCACCGATACGAAGAATGCACGGACTGGCTAATAAGTATACTGACAATATTGATGTTTTCAACACAAATCTAGTGCATTTTAGGGAACAGTGTCTGGATGCCATCTCTGGTGGTAATGAATAGCTACCTACTGTGTAATCATTTAAAAATGTCAAGCCCTATGGGTGTAAAAACAATAAAATAAATAAATAAATTCCCTCGACGATGGCAAAGCCAGACCCGGGTGTCCAGCAGGTTCGGTATTGATTGAACATGTTTGGTTGGGATTCGCAGGTATACACGGATTTAGTGCTAGTATCTGGGACAGTGGGCCTCCCTTGCCACAGGTGTGTGGTGGCAGCTGGCTGCTCTGCCTTCTACAAACTGCTGACTCTAGAGATGTCCACCCAACAAACTGGCGATATGGGAGCCAGAAGCTGCAGTGAATCCAGCATGGTAACAACGCTGAATTAATCGTATCGTCGGTGATACTGCATAACAGTGTAACTAATAATTTTAAACAAAAACTTAGAGGAAAAAAAAAAGTTTTTTTTCTAAAACACCGTATAAAAAAACTTGATATACAAGCGGGAAACCAGTGAATCTACATCATATTTTGAGTTGATTTTGTAGATTATTTTTTTATTAGACCCATAGTTTTCGAGAAAATTGAGTATGAAGTTAATTTTTTTTTGATAAATTTTGGAAAATTGTTATCAAATATCGTGTATTTAGTGAAATTAAAACTGTCCATAAATAAAATACTATCAAAAACAGCATTTTAATATGAATTTTACTTATTCTGCAGTACTAATGAAAGTTTTCATGAGAAGAAAAAAATTTTTTTTTCAAGCTCAGATAAAGTCACGTTACACATTGGACTCTAAATATTATGTAGATTCACCATTTTTCGGGTTGTTCTAGGAGTTTTGTTACTACATGTATACGGAATTTTGTATTTTGTAATATCAGATGATGTAGCCATGCCCTCATCGGACAAAACTTAATTTCGATTTGACTTTTACATATCTTTTAATAAGAACATAGTTTGTTATCGCGCGTATTATAAATTTTGCTACCCGTAAAACTTACACAGTTTTGCAAATGTTGGCTAAGCGGATTTGCAGTATCACTTATGATATCTTGTGTTTACGATGGTCAACTTTACTTTTGTCTAAGGCAATGTCTTTTTTGTTATCAGGTGAGCTCGTTTGGAGAAGCAACGGCCGGTGAATTCAACGAGGATACGGAATATCTCATCAGACAAGATCAGGTTAAAGCTAACAAGTACGTTCAAAATGAAACTAAACTAAGTAAAGGTCAGTGAG
>JAGVSP010001433.1:0-42389 GCA_022494985.1 Micrasema minimum
TTTACCCCAAAAACTTTCTAAATTAAAGTTTTAAATCCAAAATTAAATTTTTCCCACGTTTTTATTACCCCAAGTTTTAAAGGGAAATAAAGAAATATAAATAATATTTCTTCAGGGATATTAGTACCTTCCGATGTATATATTATATTGATAGTCTTACGTTCAGGAAAAATAAGCTGAGACCGTGGGAGGAAGGCGTGGTCATCTGACGTAAACTTATCTCTGGAAGTATATAGGCAAGAGGGGCGTGGCTTGCGAGAGGTATTTTCCCATTTTCTACCCGGAGAAAAACTTCCAGCCAGCATTCGGAATATGTATACTTATAGTATATAAACAGAAGTATATAAGGGATACCTTTTATCCTTTTCCAGCTTTATGAAAGGTCATACCTTACTTTTCGCAAGGCCTCTCACTTATCACAATAGTTTTATTATAACTAATTTTACTATATATTTATAACATAAAGTGGGTAACGATTTTTCTTTTTTTTTAATTGTAATATTCCTTTCATTGGAAATGTTTTTTTTGACGCAGATTACAGGCAGTATTACATAGGTTACGAAATGTATAAAGTCAGGTAACTATTATAATCCCGGTGAATTTATTATGTAAAATTCATTAGTAGTAGCGCATTTGGACTAACGTGCATGAGGTCGATATGGGTTCGATTCCCGTATAGGGGGTCAATATGAAATATTTATTTATATATACGTGATTTTCTTTTTAAATATTTCATGTGTGCTTACCTTACGGGGTTGGGTATGGGTATGATGCGGTAAAACTGTTCATCTTAATTTCTTGTAATAAAATTGAATCAAGATACACATGTAGTATGCACCATACAAAATAACGGGAAAGTAAGCAGTATCTATTGTGTAAAATATTAAACAATGTTATAAATTTCATACATATAAATTCAATATTAGTAAATAAAAAACTACTGCAGTCATATGTCTCTGGATTTATTTTGTATTTTGATTTAAAAAATGTGCGTTTGGAACTACGAATGTACGAATGGAGATGTAAAAAATCTGGTCATGTAATTTGGTGTCTACAATACCTACTCCCAATTGACCACATGCCATTTTAATATGTTTTGTAATATTTCATTGAATAATTTATTTAGTTTACTTTGTGATTTCAATAAGCGCTTAAAACATTTTGTTATTGTTTAATATATTGACGAAAAACTGAATTGTAATTGATCAAAAAATGCAAATGAATTGCATCGTTGTTCATGCGCACTTGAAAAAGCTTTGCTGTTTATAGAAAATATTGTGTACTGGAATGGTAAATCAGAAAAATAGAAAATAAATTGCACTCTCTATTATTAAAATAACATGCGAAACGAGCGGAGGTAATACGTGTGGGAATATGGACAACTGAGGGGAGATTTATTATAACATCGATGATCGATTTTATTAAGATAATTTCTAATAACGCATTTATATTTTTCGTTCTGAATACTAGCAAAACACTATGATTATACATTATAAGCATTATTTATTTATTTATTTTATTTGATTATTTACGGCACTTGCCCTGAGTAAATATCCGATTTCAGACGAGCTTTTCATACTGTTGATTGCGGCGCCCGCTACTCCAAGCCGCACTCCCAGTTCTTTCTGAGCAATAATATCCATCTAAAAATATTAAATTAATAGCAAAATACAAAGAAGCTATGCGTTTTTCTCATGGTGAGTTTATAAATTATATTTTTAGAATTTAGAAAATGACTGATTAAATGCATGGATTCATATAAATATTATTTAAATTCAAATAAAAATGTGACACTCACTATTCATCCATCTTCCCTTTGGATTTAAATCCATTTTTCATTATTGCATTATTAACTAACCAACCATTACGCTGTTTCTCGGAAGATATAAGATAGAACGCCCATACCACTCTGTCATTAGTATTTCCTAGTACATTTCCCTTGCGTCCTATACAGTATAACTCAGGTCAATATACTTATCATACACGCACGACGACGATTGTTTCGACTTTTCACATGACCACATTCATATAATAAATAAATTAGCGCTACATAGGTTTTTTAAATGTACCTATAGTATTGATATATTATTGTTACATACAAATAAATATTTTGCAGGGAGTTAGGGTGTACATATATTTTTATGAAAAAGAAAACTTTGCAATCTTATGATACATGCACATATATTAATTTGTATACAGGGTGTACAATCCAATGGGTCAGTATGGTGAAGTCGGAAACTATGAGAGATAGCGAAGATCTGTTCTTAGGATAACCATGACGTCGATTTTAGATTTAATAATAATTACATTCAAACTATTTTTTTATTAACTCTCTACATAACCGGGAATCGAACCTGGTCAAAATCATTGTGCATAAATTGTGCAAGTCGCAAGAAGCACACACTAATGGAATCTTGTTTAAATAATTGTAAGAAAAAACCACCAATAAGATAATTATTTTATTTCAGTAAATGTTCAAAATGGTAGCCATTCTGTTGAATGCCAAAGATTAATTCTTTTGGGTAACGATCGCAAAATTGCATTTTCGTATTTTTATGGGGTGCATATGTGTTAAATGTTTTCTAAGGCTGTAAGTTAAATCTTCCTCAGTGTCGTAATTTGATTTGAAGATTTCATCTTTGACATTAACCCATAAGAAATAGTCAAGTGGCGTGATGTTCCGGCGATCTTGCGGGCCATTTCACAGGGCCGTTTGTACCAATCCAGTTATGTTGAAATGATCATTCGAGAAAGTTCTGTGGCAATTAGACTATTGTGTGCGGTGGGGCTTCCATCTTGTTGAATAATACATTATTTTCTATGTAAATCCTGTGACATTCCTTGTATTGATTTCAACAACGTCTTCTAAAATTTCGATGTATTTAAATTTAAAAATCTTAATCGCCCGTCATAAATTTTAATCATCAAGACTCTACAAGCCCAACCCAACAGTTAAAATGAAAATCTTATTTGGCGTTCCGCCCCTTCGTGGATCCGCAAGGGGTTTTGTCGTGACCAAAAAATGATGGTTTTTGCGATTGTACATACCTTAATTTGAAAAACTGAGTTTCGTCCGAAAAAATTATAAACTCTTAAAGTGGTGTCGATCTGAATTATTTTCTACTTTAACCAGTTACAAAAATTCGAGCCGTCTGATGTGTTGTCACTTGATGCAAGCCTGAGCCAAATGTGCATTACTCGGTAACACTTGTACTTGTATTTTTTCAAAACGTTTGGATTTGTACGTGAGGAAACGTCTGGGATATCGCGTCAGCGGTCACGAATAGATGCGTCAGGAGTTCCCTCGAAGTAAGTCATAAATAGTGATATCAACATTAATATCACATTTTCGCGGTTTTCTTCCTGCTGCTTTTCCTTCTTGAAAACTACCGCATGTCCTCAAATTGTAAATAGCTTTTGAAATATTTTTCGCCGGGGTACATCACGTAACGGATGCCTGTTTCGGTACCAATCTAAAGCTCGTGTGCAATTTTTATCACTTTTAAAATAGGCTTCCAATAGATCTACTGTTCTTCATTCGTTAAACGCATTTTTTAAAAGTACACAACACATAACACAATAATAATGTGACAGTTATCAAAAATTCAAACACCGAGGAGGTTATGAAAAGCCGTGTTTTCATTTGAAGTTAATTCCAAAAAACAGTATTCCCATTTTCAAATTTTAAATGAATTGGTACGCCCGCTGAACAAATGCGTTCTAATTTTAAATAAACGCTATTTGTAATGCAGATAAGATATGCATAAGTGGGTCTCTTTCAGCATCATAATTGATGATCGATTCATATTATTCACGACTTTTTGCAATATTAATAAATCGCCGCGGGGCAAATTATTTAAAAGTGTGGGCATTTTAGTCAAAATTTACTGTCAGTTGTGTTAACACAAGATTTCATAGCCAAATTGGGTCCTTTTTACTTAAGCGGTTACAAAAATATTGACCAGGTTCGATTCCCGGTTATGTTATGAGTGTTAATAAAAAAGTATTGAATGTAATTATTATTAAATCTAAAATCGATTCGTCATGGTTCCTAGAACAGATCTCGCTATCTCTCATAGATTCCGACTTCTCCATAATGACCATTTGGATTGTACTACCCCTGTCATGTACTGTTTTGAATTTTTTTTTTATTGGTAAGTTTTGCAAAAAATAGCAAGGCATTTCTTTGAAATTATTAGATATTGTAAATAAGGTACCCCTAAAAGGAATTGCGATGTATTCAAACCTAAAAGCTTCTCGTTGAAACGTGAAAACGTTTTTGCGGTAAAATATTTTTTCAACTAGGGGGGAATATGAAATATTATTCTGGAATATTCTTTAGATTATCTGTAAGCGTTGTTATTGTAAATATTTTGTTAGAAGTTCCATACCTATAGGTATATGTTTACATTAAGAATAGTAAAAAGGGTAATATCTTAACAGCTCCCAGGAGGTACACAAAGCCTCCTGAAAGTATAATGTTTTAAAAAACACAAAAAACTACTTTGTCTCGAAAAGAAATAAGTTGGGTTAAAATTTTCACGGTGTCTCCACAGATTTAAAAAAAATAGTGACCTACATATGAAAAAATATCAATTATATGTATGTTGTTGATTACGACCCAACTAATATTAATTTAAAACCTCGTATAAACAAGTGTACGTGATTCATAATTTACAAAATAATAAATCAAATAAGGTATATGGTAAAAGCAGTTCCTTAAAAAATACGAAAATAATGACATGTTAAAAATACAGTAAAAAATTATATCAAAATAAATATCTTCACGTCTTCATGCGCACATTAAAATAACTCATCTGAAAAATTTCGATTCGTAAAAAAACGTTAGTAATAATACTTAACACTTAAAGCAATTTTGTAGATATTTGCTTTGTTAAGCTGTAAAAAAACCACAATCCTACATAATAAAATGATTACTTCTTTATTATTTTTTAATGCTTAATATCTGATATTTTCAGATTCAACTGTAAGAAATATACTGAAGTTCTAATGATACAAACAACAAAAAAAACTATTCTAAACTCAACCTGCTCAGCGTAGTAATTTTTTATCGTGGGATGCATTCAATACCTAAAATAATGTAATCTCCACTCCTCCGGGGAATGTTTTTCTTGATTAAGTTTGCCGTTCAGGGAGGTTCTTTACCTTTCACGTGTCGTGTTATTGCAAAAAAAAAATGGTAATTTCCTCCTTCGGTGAGCTGCCATTACTTGTCTTCAAAAGAGATGAATTTCCCCCCGATACGGCCCCTTGCGAGTGGTAACCACTTACTATACAGTTACCAAATTAGATATTATATTATAAAGGTTTACCTACATGCCATGGACTAGATATATGAGAGGGAAGGTATTGAAGAGTTGAAGAATGTTTGTATAATAATTCTGGAATACGGTATAATTTAAAACAAATTAGGGTTTCCTAGTTTAGATGGAAAATGGGTGGACGCAATGTGTAATGTTTGAATAAAAATGATTACAAATAAAACCACGAATTTTCTAGAAGTTTTTATATAATATTTATATTAATTAACTTTGTGAAGAAAATATAGGATAAATTCAAAAGCAGGGAATGTTTTGTGTGTCTTTACTATGCACTTTTGACCAAAGTTTGTTTAAAATACCCCTGCTTAGCTTATTACTCTTTTTACATAAAAAGGCACTATAATTTTGTGTCAAGCATAATGTAACATTTCTAAAATACTTTTTCAATTATACAGTTTCTCTAAATTTGAAATTATCCGTTCCCCAAGTTTTACGAAAACCTGGTCATTTTACGTGAAAAATCGTTTATGATTATTTTATTTTTTATATCTTATATTTTGAACATCAATATTATTCATTCAATGGAGAGAATATTTATTTTATCGTTAAATGTTAAATGATAATATTGTTTTATAAAACGTCAAAAAAGATTTTACTGAATGAAAACACAAGTTTCCATTGTAATATTTAGTTGCTTATTTAACATAAAGTATTCAAATGAATGTTTTTACTAAAAATGTTTTTTTGAATTAAATTGAGGAATTTATTTTATTTACACACAGACAATAAATATAAGATAATATAATTTACGAAAAAATAATACTGTCTGCAAGTAATATATGCGAAAGCAATATGTTTATTAATTTATAAGGGCAGTGAAACTACATATCGCACTAATGAATATTTATACTGCATTATATAAAAAAATTATACGGGACCCGAAAATCGTACAGTTTCTTGTGCAGTTTCTCGTTCGGAAAAACTGTACAGTCTGCTAAAAGAACACTAAATATGTGGATTATTGTTAACATAGCTAATAATGTAAATACCTTTAATTTGTTTTTAACGTTTTTAAAAGCATTCAATGTATCAATATCTACTTAAACGTTTACATAAAAAAACATTAAATGTCAGGTCAGCCAAAAGTCGAGCCGAACATTCAATTATTCAACAGTTTTTCGCTTCATACGGGGATAGTTTTGCAAACTGCACAGGAAACTCTACAGTTTTCTGTCCCGTATAAAGTGCGCTTAGTTCTTAATTGGTTGAAAATGAACTGAGAATAACCACGTGATAGCTCGACCAATTGACCACCTCGACCAATTGACCAATCGACCATTTCTGTCCAAGAAACATGAAATACTGTTCGGTCCTGAGCGAACGGTTATTTTTATTTTTCAAGTAATTTAATAAATGCAAACACAGTAATTTTGATTTTTTCCGTCGTTCTCTTGATTTGTAAATAAAAAACGTAAAGATGTTTAGCATTTTAAATCATCGGTTCATTCGAAGATGAATAAAGTTAAAATAAATAAAATTCTTGATTATCCCAAAGAGACAGAGAAACTCTGGAAACGAATGTGGGTTTTATGGCTTTCAGGGCTTTTTGACCTGTCATTGGCTGGGGGTTAAGTGGCCACTTGATGTACTACAACATTCCCCATTCCGCCCATCATCTGACAACCATATATGACACATTTTGTAACTACTATATATATATGAATTTGTACGAAGCTTTTTTCCAATTAAATGTGCTTGTATTATTGTGGGGACACCTACATACATACCAAACTATCTACTAAACATACTATATCGAAGCTATCATACTTTGATCTTTTACAGGAATGGAAAAAAAAAAGTATTTATAAAAGAAATATATACTTACCTCAATTTTCAAATCTTCAAAATTTTCTATGTTGAAATGGATTACAACTATCCACTTGACAATCATATACCTTATTCCTTTCATGCAATACTACTAAATATGACAGAAAAGATATACATACGCTTTCTCTGAAAACCGCAGTTTAGTTACGAAACGCAATTTCAACACTACACAAAGAAAGGACCTGAGCAACGAGATCACCTTCCTTCAGGCAAATTAATTTTTTTTTTATTACCCGGTAATTCCTTTGTCGTTATGATGCATTTTCCTTTGATTACTGTAAAAATCAACTATCTGAGATTATTATACCTCCATATTATTATTCTTATAGTACAACCTGCTTTATTACAACTAACGTCTTCAATGTCTTCTGTAATAATGTCGGTAGGCCATTCTTTAGCATGAAATGAAATATAGGTAAGTACTAAGTACCATTATTTTGATCATTTCAAGATGGCTCGAATTTAAGAACTTCTCGGGACATTTAGAGAAGCTCATTGGTACATATATATTTGATATTTTCCCGTTTTATGAACCCCGGAGTTACGTCTCCAGATATTTTCCGAGTAACTTATTGCGTTCGATGAGGCAATAAAAACTCGAAACACACTTTATTGCGTCGTCCTTCTTGTTATTGTCCCCTTATCCCTAGCAAAAAGTCTTTACAAGTGACGTAATAGCGTCACTGTCTTTGTAATTGAATTCAAAATGGCGTCTACGGGGGTTCTGGAGCTGACTTCATTTGATATAATGTATAATGTCGCGGTGCCACCTCCTCCTATCCCGCCTTGATCCTGTGAGCTGGTGGCTGGTGTGACTACCTCTGAAGACACTATCGCGGGTAAAGCTTGTAAGATAAGGGTAAAAAACGTGTCTTTCACCGAGTCCGACACCACATCAAAAGCGCACACATAAAAGCCAAATTACTTTACATTAAAAATAAATTCATATTTGTACGAGTACCCACTAAGTCCCATCTAAAAATATTTTAAAGAGGTTATTTTACAATGGACCATGTACGATTAGAACTTTTTAGAAGCGTTCAACGTTGTTCCCTGAAATCTCAATATTTGCCATAGAAAGCGATACTTACTTAGCTATAAAACGCCCATACTGAAAAACAGCCGTTAGGAGTTTATAAAATCATTTGTGCATTTTAGGTTTCTCAGATGCGATGTACTAAAGCATCAAGTTCTACAACGAATTTCCCTTTTGAATGAGTTGGCTTTTTGGAAAGTAGTTCGCGCATCGCTGCTTCTTGTTTTGCAGAATATTTCCAAAGTGAACTAGTAGATTTTTTTTATATTTTTTAAAACAGAATATATTCGTTTATGTTTTAAATTGCTAGACACTTTTTTAAAACATTCGTTTTGTGGGTTGGCACATTTTACAACACGATGTTAATGTGAAAATGTTGCTGAAATGTCTTTTCCTGCGGCTTTGAGGGAAAACTTTATTCCTGAGTTGAGGTGAGTATTTTCCAGAAAGTTGTATGGTACTTGATGAGTTATTATAATATTATGCGACCTCCTCATTACGGGTATGTTGCGGAAACTGGAGACACTTCACTCCCCCTATTTCTTACATTGTGCAATCATGAACCCTGAACTCTCAAGGAATGTTATACGCAATTTGTAAGATGTATTTCTTGCATGTGTCGTAAAATATTATATCATACATGCAATTTAAACCATTGCCAATGTCTAATGTTATTTAAGACAGCAGTTTCAAAAGTAGGTGTGATAAAAAATCACAGCTCTAGGCTAAATATCAGGGAGAAAATCGAGGACTGCGATTGTATGCACGAATGATCACGATCAAGATACCGCCATGGCCAACCCTCGTAGTAATTTTAATTTTTCAGAATGATGACGAACTTACCTAATAAATAATATGAACTTGTTTTATTGATCGATTTTAAATGTGCATTTATTACAGTTATACGATATATGAGTATGTGTATTAAAAATTGCAACAACTGACCTGATTATTCCGGGGTAATGCTGTACAATAAAAGCAAACACCTATAGTAAATTCTTAGTAGAACATAGATAATAATACCGTGTAAGTGGCCGTTGGAATTAATAGTCAATTATAACAATATCGCATTCCCTACAGTAAGGAACACAACACATTAGGAAAAATTACCGCAGAACGTTGTTGGTGTTACTGGAATTAGCATATTATGTCGCTGTGCGTGGTAGGCGTCCCTCCTGGGTACTTAGTGCAGTAGCGAGGGATAAATCACTTATGCTAATAGAATGGCAAAACGTTTTTCTTTACTCTATTTATCTAGAAGGAAAGCGTGTCTGAGCGGGAAATTTACATGTCTACAAAAATAGAGGGCCCCTGAATTCTGCACACATACCTATATGCACGCATACTTCACCTGCAATCAGCCGAGATGGGGGTGCACTCATTCAAAGTTGTCGGCAGAAAATACGACTTTATACGAAAATATTACGACACCACATTACACTTTCAAAGCTACGTAAAAATATTGTGATGTAATTCACTCCTCAGGTACTCCGGTGTTTTCTATTTTGTTATCGTCCTTAATTTAATCACGACCACTAATAAACACATAAATCTAAGACGTGTATGGTACGAGTTACGAGAACTTTTTGTTTTTTATGGTAATTTCGTTATTAAAAAAAAAGTTTTTGGTGTCGGGTTTTGAGCTACTATTAAAACACATTACATGTACATTTTAGCATAAAACGCTGAGATGCCTTCGAGTTGATTTTATATTTTATTTGAAAACATAAAAAAAATAGATAATCGCGGAGAAAAATGCGTAGCTTCACTTTTATTTCATTATAAATAGTCCACGAAGATTGTTCGATGCACCAATATTGCCCACCTAACGAGGCTTTAGATTACAATATACGTAAAACACCTTCCTGATTGATACATATAATAGAAGAAAGTCATGATATCAAACGTAATGGCACAATGATCCCCCTTGGGGAGTGTCGCAACTCGCAACATGACGGAAGAATGCGAAAACTCCTGCCCATAACTGGTAATAATGAGCATATAAATTGTGAATCTGGGGGAAATTTGTAATGACACCCATGGCCTGTGATAGGACAGGATGATCCTCCCTCCCTCGGGATTGTCACTAAGTCTTCCCGATATTTGTCACCCCTCGTGTTCCAGAATGTTCCGCTGTTTGTCTTGCACACTGTACAGGAAACGTGTAATGAAGATTTATGGAGGTGATGACGCTGCCCTGTCACTTCCAATGGGAGCCGATATGTTTTATCGGGAAAAAATGGCATCTATTCTGATATACTGATGCTCACTTGGTTATTTTATGCACAATGCATACAATGATGCAATCAGAAGGTTTGATAAAACATTATGATCTTAGACAATGAACTTTACTTCTATGATAGTAATGCAATAACAATATTAACTCTTGAAAGACATGAAATATATAAAGATTTTCTCACAAAAAATGCTTCCATTTAGAAATCATAAAGCGCAAAAGATTACCAAGTGCATAGGTTTCTGAAACATTAGGCAAAGGCCTATCGTATTATTTTTTAAATACATGAAATTAAAATGATACATCCTTCATATAAATTAAACTAAGTTTAATTACCTTTTGATATGTAAAAACTTCATTCTACACAGTGAAAATTTCCAAAGAAAAAACATGGTTTTTCAAAGTTTCCCCAGAATGGGCGGTTCCATGGAGTAATAAATTTACCTTCTTTCCTGAACCATTTTGGTGACACTCCTCTATCCCTCTTCATCTCTTGTTTCAGTGGGTACTTTCAAAAAGTTTCTTTGGCTTTCATAATAAAAATATTACCAAAGTTCCACACGCATGTATTGAACTAAAACTACTAGTACGTTAGATGATTTTTTTTTATATTTAATTTTTAGAGCCGAGTTTTAACGATTCAACTACTTTTTCATATATTAAATATTTGTTTTATTTCATTTTTATCTACACGATTTTAAAAAGGTTAAATTGTTTAACTCTATTTGTATTTTTCTAATGGGTACCTACTTTGAAATTTCCATGAATATGGTAAATATTTCACTGCTTTCTTTATCCCCGAAAATTTAAGGATGGAAAATATTGGTAAATCAATTATTCCGAGTAGGTACTACAGTTTTATTATTCTGTTTTCTCAGAATGCTTTGTTTCACAGTGATTATGTTTTCCTGGGATGATTTTGATTCATGTTTTTGAGTGCAGTAAAAAGTACTAATACTCAATTATCTAAATGAGGAGACATTTTGTACTCAATAATATTGGAATGTGATCCTTATCGAACTATTCAATTAGTGCCTCAAATAAGAAAATGAATTTAAAAAGTTAGCATTTTTGATTAGGTAACAAATATATGGTAGCAAAAATTTGTATATTTTTTAAGAGCGATCGTAAGTTAGTATTGTACAATCGTAATTTTATGGACCTTCGGTATTCAATAAATAAAAAAGACACATTTATAAGCATGGATAGTTATAGGTTTCATTTGGGATCATCATCATAAATAAGTTACTACTGAGCATACTCAAGTGGACATGCTGTGGATAGCGCATTCAGCCACCATGATGAGGTTGCGGGTTTAATATTCGACTGAGGTGAATATGAAATATTTATTTGAATGTGATTATTATAAATTCACATTCACGTACTTCATCGTAAGACTGATACCTTTGTCTAACAAATTATCAAGTTAGGTAACTGCAATTGGTTTATCAATGCAGTGCTTTATGAACTATTGGATGCGGATAAGGGAAGGTAGTAGTAGTAGTATATCAAATATAATCTCTGTAATCCATAAATAAATAAATAAAATGAACATGAACAGTAATGAGTTCTGTTTGGGCGTCAATAGGATAATGCAAGGGTAGGTGGGTGGGTAGTCGGTAGTGTGGTAGGGAGGGGGTGATACGTGGTGGCAGTACGGCGATAGATGGTTGCATGGTGCATGCCATCAGCCTTCAGGAAACATTAATACGGTGTACATTCCCCACAGCCGCTCGTCACGGAGATTGCAGGGACGATAGCTTCAACGTTCCAAGGCGGTCAAGGGCGAGAAATGCCTTCATTACATTTTAAGGGGAAATTTTACACTTCAACTCTGCCACCACTCGATTCTTATCCTATTCTTCTTTTTCTCAGTAGGTCCTTGGTCATGTACGCCGCCGCGCTACTGTACGAATATGTTCCTCCTGCGATGTTCTTTATGTCGTCAGACCACCTTGATTTTGGTCTTCCGACATTTCTTTGCCCCGTTCTGGGTCGCCATTACAGCATTGATTTCCATATCGAAAGACAACCCGCTAGGCTTATAAGGTCAACAGTCAAGTTGTTGACTGTGATTTTTATATTTCCTTTCAATTTCTAATTATTTCAAATTTTGATCATTCAGCGTCAATAATCATCAAAATTATACTATCGAAAATTGGTACAAACTGGTACATGCTATAAAAGTAATCTAAATAGTAAAATATAATAATACATATTTGATTTAAAATGTATAAAAGTATTTACACATTACTTCTTGATAATGTATCAAACTTTATCGAAAGTTTTTGTAAAAAAAAGGGTTTCAATCACATGACAAAGCCAACACAGGTTACACTGAGCTTTAAAAATGTGATTTTTTAAATCCAAAATATTCTACTTTTTATTTTTGGACCAAATAGAAAAATCAAATTTTTGGTCACTCGATTGAAACTCAACTTTTGCGAAAAACCTACGTTATGGTTTATTATGTATTACAAAAACAGTACATGTTTAAAAGATTTTTGAACAAAGGATTAGAAGGAAAATGTAAATAAAATTCAATTGTGCGAAAATCAAGCATTTATTATTTTTAATGAATAACATGAGAAAATAACATAAAGGTACCTACGGCAGCCACTACAAATAATAAACATCGAAATAGTGATTGATAAGTATAATAAATTATTAATATATTATGGTCCCATCCTTAATAGTAAATAAATAAATTATACATTTTATTGATCCCCCTTTTTAACATAAGTGCATATGTTTAAAGAAAGTGTGGTATAGTAATTCTCAACATTTCTTTAAACATTGAAATTGTTATCCTAAGCGTGTAACATTAGGATACAATTAAATATCATACGATTGCCTGTCTGGTCAGAACTTGTTACTAAATTCTTTTACCCACTGTCAATCCTGATGATATCTGAAAAAAAATACAAACTGTTAAAATAGAATTTTAAAAAGGATTTTTAAAATTTGTTTGTATTTTTTTAGTGTAATCTCATGATCTAGATACACGGCACTTGGTGTACTAATGCAGTACACTATGCACCATTATGTGCAATAAGTAGTATTAGTTGTTAATGAAGAGCGCAGCGGTAACATATACGTCAGGTATAAGATGTTTATAAAAAATAAATTTGGGCGGGACATATTAATTTAATTTATCACCAATATATTATTGGCATGTAGACACAGGTAGGTATGAGGTCGATACAAACGCTAATCAACCTTGTATCGACATTTTTTTTAGGGATTTTGGTCGATTAACGTTAATAATTATAATAATAATTAAGCTATGTATGATACGTGTAACAATGTCGAAATTATGTATGATAGGTGTACAAATGTCGAAATTAGTACAAGGCTGAGATAAGCATTATCGACAAAACTAAGAAAAGGCTTTTACGATGGTTTGGTCATGTGGAGCGAATGAGGGATGAAAGAACGGCTAAAAGAAGTTTAAATGCAAGTGTGCCTGAATGTAGAAACCGAGAAGGCCGAAAAAGACATGGCATGACCAAGTACGACAAGTACTTGAAAGTTGTGGACATGTGAAAAGTCGGAATAATCGGCGTATGTGCATGAGAAGATGTATGAATGTAAGAGGAAGCAAAGGAAGTATGTCAGGACAGAGTGGTAATGGCGTTCTATCCACTCTACCTACCCCTGCGGGGAAATGGCATGATGGTTAGTTGGTTACTTAGTAAGTGATAATTAGGCTAATAATAATAATTTATTATATGTGATCTTTTTCACGCACATTTAAATTGAACTTTTTTCCTGATGCCAATGAAAAAATATGATCGAAGATAAAAAACAAAGTGAAGGTTTATGTGATCTTTATGAAGGAGTGTGAGTGAATATAAATCACCTATAATATTAAAGTTGTATATGAATTGTTATAATATAATATCACAGCATTTTTTATTATACACCGTGTCCCACGATGAGATTCGCGAAACTCCGGAGGGTGATTTTTCATGGTATTCTGAGAAAAAAATCCTTATAAAGTTTTTTTGAATCCGGGCATTTTTAATAATTAATTAAAAAAAAATATTAATAAAAAGCGACTATGTAAATACTGGCTTCTGTTTTGAAATGCTAGCGGTGGCGGTGGCGGTGCGTCAGGTTTCATTTTAGCGGGAGGAGTGGGGGTCCGCTCTGGTCACCGAACGAACATTAAAAATTCGAATTTCATATCTAAAATTGGTGCAGGTCACCTGGTGTTAGCCAATCAAAAAATGGACGTAGTAATTACACGCGTGGAATTTTTATTCATGATTTTAATCATTTTTTTTAGAAATTAGAATTGAGTTTTTTGAAAAAACTTTATTGAGAACTGTATATTAAATTGGATTATTTTAGATACAGCTTGATGTTCGATTTGAAAAAGGAGAATGTAATAAGGATGTAAATTAATTAATGTTTACTTACTAAAGTTATCCCCGTCGCCGAGAATGCTTTATGGTTTCAGAATATTTTATGAAGTTAAAATATTTTGTTCATAAGATGTATTCAGAAACCTTATCCACGCGTGGAGACCTCGTGGTCACTCATTTGAGAAAACTGTAAAAAAAAATACAACTTTAATAATTTCTTCAGGTACTTTAGAACTCGACAGATAATCATTTATATGAACCGATTTACTAACAATGTAAATAGAATATAATGTTAAATAACTGATACGAAGAATAGAAAAAAAATAATCTGCCAAACTGATAAAGGTTAAGATCACTAGTTATCACAAAAATGAATAGTTGTCTAGAGGAAAATGTCCCAGGATGATTCTATTAACTCATGGAAATAAAAAATATAATCTCATTCTTCTATAAAAGTAATAAATACATTTTTAAATAATTAAAATGGCAATTTGACATCTCAACAGAGACGAGAAATTTGGAAGGGAATATGGATATCTAGGCGTTTACAGGGCTTATGACCTGTCATTGGCTGGGTTAAGTGGCCACTTGATGTATTACAACATTCCCCATTTCACCTAGTATTTGATATCCATATCTGCCATATACAATAAAATGGCGCGACGCTTCACATGTGAACACTCTCTGTCATCCATTGAGAAAATTGGGTAATGGGTGAAATTTATTATTTTATTTGGTAGCCCGTAATGGGTGAAACCCAGTTTTTGTCTACAAGTATTTGGACACACTCAAAATGTTGTTTAATTAAATTGGCGTTTGATTTTTAGAATTACATTGTTAAAAATTTAAGTATATTTCAACTGTAATATTGTATTTTTTATAGCTGTTTTTTCATGTCAGGAAATGAAATGAATATTAGGAAAAACAGCAGTTACTCTATATTACAGGTCTTTTGATAATTTTTGGCAGTCATTAAATGTGAAATGATATATTATACTGATAGTAGCAGATATCTTGTATAATTTTTCAGTATCTATATTCCATTTTAATTTTTGCACGATTTTATCATAATGCTGCTAGGTACTACTACTTTCCCTTGTCCGCACGTAATGGTGCATAGGGCACTGAATTGGTATCTTGATCGTTTCAGTACACGAAGGTAAGATGAATAATCAGTGCCAGCTCAAATTATCATATATGAAATATTTTTATGATTAAAACCACATGTAAATGAATATTTAATTTTGACCCCCACGGGAATCGAACCCGCGATCACATTCATGGCTGCTCAATGCGCTACCGCTTTACCACGAGGTTGACAAACAATAAATTAGTTTTATTAAGAAATATAAGTTTACTCACATTTTTTACGTATTTCTCTGAACAAAGGTCCGGGCGCCGAGGTCAACATTATTGGATGAGTTTCCGGAGCCTAATATTCACTTTAGAATTATATCTACTCGTACAACATTATGCTGCAGAAACTGGCCATGGTCTGAAATCAAAACATTTTAAAAAAGCTATAATCATTTGAACTTACTTAAGCCGCCAAATAAACTATTTTTTCACATCAAATTCATTTGAACTTAAGACCAAAAATTATATTTTCCTGCTAAGCATTGAACACTTCCAACATTTCACTATTCTATTATAAATAAATGCACGTTAAATGATCCACAACATTAACACTAAAATGTGTTCAGTTTTAATTTAAAAATAAATTTTTAACAAAGCCATATTGCACAAATTATTTTATGTGACAATATTCCATAAGCAATAAAAAAGTTGATTAATTTAATCATTATTTAAAATACTGCAAACGCTCACATATATTTTTTATTTTAAGCACACTGGATTTTTAATATGATCGAATTTGATTAGAAAATACTCGAATATAATATTTTTGCATTAAAAATCAAAAACAAAATGTACCTACATATTGTTTTGTCAATATAAATAACATCAAAAGAAGTACGTCGAGAATTTTACAAAGCAAACGAATGTAAAGAGTTATCTAATACTTAATGATGTTAAGAGAATCTAACATGGTATTAAAATACTCAAAATATTACTAAATGGTAAAATAAATTTTATTAATGACTTACCTCCACTACGCGAACAAAATGAGTGACAACAAGTCTAGTTAGGTGGTGATATAAATACTGTTTTTTTGGCTTCTATGTCCGAAACAAATTTTAACTATGGTACTAAAAGTATATTTTCATATGGCAATATTTTTAAGGTCGGTTTTTATTGATATTTAGTATTTATATTAGCCTTATACTCTCGCAAAGTTCTTCGCTGAAAAAACAAACATTTAAATAAAATTATTAGAAATTTGTAACATTAAAAATGTGAACATGGCTGCTTATGAAAAATTATGAAATACTGCGCAGCGGTTTATAATTTTATTTACATCGTATATATGTATTAGACCAAATTATGTATTGATTTTTATTAAACGAATTTGAACAATCCGTATATTAATGCTATGTAGGTAGGTGGGTTTAATAGTTTATCTACCTGCATTTTTTGTTATTATTATCATTACAATTTAGCATCATACCTACAACAATTTTTGTATGATAAATTTGAGATAATCTCAATCAGGTCAACTGCCCGCAGTTCTGTAATAAACTGCCGACTTATTTTGTTTTTAAAACATATCACCATTTTCTAGCTTCATCACCAAAAATTTCAAGTGTTTTTTCCCAATACAATAAGAAATAAGAAAGTTGAATAACTTTGGTAAGATTTCATTTACCCCAACACTACAGAATGCATATAAATAGGATATATTATATTATTGTAGAGAAAGAAAACAAGATAATAACAAAGGAAATCAAACAAAATCAGTATACATGTTATAAAGAAACTTATATCTAACAACAGAAATCGAGTAGAACTTTGTTACTACAAAGGTTACATGAAAAAATGAAGAAAATCACAAAGTAGAGTGAATAGTGAACCTTAATTCGGTTGGTGAAAATTGTCAAAGAAAAGTTTGGTGCATATTTGATAAATGTATAAATGATTCTTCAGGTGAAATGAAAATCATTCATTATAACTAACTTCTAAGGGTTGCCTATAATATAAATGGTGTAGAATATTTTACAACTAAGTACCTACAAAAACAATATACTATCGTATCTAGTAACTATAAGCCGAATAAGACAAGAGTTGTATTATTTATAAGAATCAAGATGTTAGGTCGATTCCCATAAATAATACTCAAGTTTCATAACTTGCGTTATACCAGTAATGGAAGAGATGAAACTTAGAACTAACCTAATACCTTATAATGATCTGGATCTAAAAACTTGAAAAACCGCGTTATAAATGAACATTTACTCAATGAACGTCTATAATATTACCTTAAAATAAATGCCAGGAATCTAAGTACCGTTTGACAATACGTTATATTATAAAACGAAACGTTAACTGTAAAATTATAAGATCATTGTCATGTCAATTTACTAATTCCTAGTAAGAAAACCTGCCATCTTATTATGGGTGAGGAACCGTAGGGACTTGAAGATTCTTAGATGCGAAGATGGGTACATCTTGGTCGCGTAGAAGGTGTTGAATATCTGAGGATAAAAAAATAAACATGATTAATTCGGGTAATATTATAGAAGACTAATACTTTCAGGAGGATGATGTCACGTGATCCGTGACTATTGTAGTTTTTTTTGAATAATTTATTTTTAAATAAAAAAAAATAAAAAAATAATAATAAAATAATCAGACGATCCAAAAACGCGTCTTGTTGATTATCTAAAGAGTGAAAAAATATTTTGCCTATCACTACATTGCAGGGAGAAAATCGAGGGTTACGATTGTGTGGAGAAATGACCGCGGTCACGTGATAGCAAATCCTCAAGTATCATTTTGATATTTATATTACCAGGATTTAACAAATTTTATGCAGACCTCGATTTACTATAAGAATATTTACTAAGTTAGGCTCATAGCCAGTGGTACCTACACGGGATTTTCATAATTTATGTTCAAGGCCAATTATTTAAAAAAGATTGAGTAATAAAAAAGGGAAAAAACGATTTTTACCTGGGATCAATAGCGAAAGAGTCTCCATCAGAATACTTGAAGACGTAAAACGGAAGTTTTCCATCTAAAAGTTGTATCGGAGATTAGCTGCAGTTCTCGTACAAAATCAGTTGCTCTTGGTACCAACACTTCAGGAAAGTGAAGACAAAAGTTTGATTTAACAGATGAACTGAGAGATACGCCATGCGCTCAAGTAATTCATCACCAATCTGTAACAAAAGGAAGAGGAGTTGTTTATTTATTAATTAGATCCAATAAAGTATATTTATATTAAGGAATTTACGCGAGAAAATCACAAAAATATAATTATGATATTAAACTCATAGTTTTCCCTGAACTAGAAAAGAGATTTTTCGAAAAATGATTTAACACAGTAAGTATTTCTGAAATCTTGGTTTCGCATTAATAACAATGGTAAGTATCTTAATATTGAATTTTTCGTAATTATTTCAATAATTTACAATAGCAAAATTTAAAATTGTGTTAAATGTTGTATGCAACAAATAAAATACAATAAAAAAATAATCATGCACTTAAAATGATGTAGGTAAGTGATTTTGAATGCATTTAATACGTAGCTACGCTTGTAGGTACGTATTAAACGTACCTAAGTTAAATTAAATAAAACACTTAATACAGATAGCTCAAAACTTAAATAAAGAAATAATCCGATTAATTTACCTTTGTTTAATCCACGTCACGATCTTATTGTAGCGCGTTGCATGGTGTTGGGAGTTTTCAGCCAGTTTAGTAGCGGTTTGAAAATGTTACCTCTGGATTACCACGTGGTGGTCACTACCGACCACGTGGGCCGAACCGCTCGAACACTTTGCCTCTGAAATAAATTAAAAGACATAATGAGCATAAATGACTAATTAACTTAACATTTCAGGGTACATTACAAAAGAAAGGTTCAGGGACAACTTCTAATCGATAAAAAGACAACATGTAATTTTCCATAAAAGACGAAATGTTTTCATCTTCAATTACAGATATAATATGATAGTTGTTAAAACTAAACGAAAATATTACAATTTTAAACAAACAAATTAAATTTTTCGTATTTATTAATAATTAAGTTCACTATGAAAACCATTTATTCCCACCGGAGCTCAGTATCCATGAAATTGACAAAAACAAATAATTATCAAATCGCTAATTTACTTATTTAATTAGTTGAACGTTAAGGCATTCGTTCAAATTCAACAATTCCGTAATTTAAGTTTGCCCATAATGCATAATGGCTGCAACAATAATCTTACATTTCAATTTAATGTCCACGTTTTAAATACTTACGAGTGAAATTAAAACAGATTTACTAAATAATATGATGGAAGTATTACTTGGAAATATTCAATGGCGATAAAACACAAAGTTGTAATAATTATTAGACAAATTAGTAAATATTTTACAGTATAATAATTATTTAAAGTATAGAACTCACCAGCAAAGAGATCGAGCGGTTAGTGGAAAGATTACGCGTTCCGCACAAGCTTTAAAGGTTTTTTGATTCGTTCGTTTTTCGCACCTACGCAAAATTGTCTATGATTTCGACAGCAACTATACGAGTATAAATATTTAAACGTTCATTTTAAAAGTAATCACAGAAAAATACATTATTTTTTAGTTTCATAAATTTTTGACTTAGGTGTACTAAAGATCACACAACCCAGCTTAAGAGCATTACCACACCACGTGACATCCGCGCCGCTCGCCCATACCTAAAGTTTCCCAATAACAAACGTATTCCCTCGATTTTATAGAGAAATGATTTTTTCACACTTTTTAGATATCGACCAGAAGCGTGTTTGCATTGTTTTATTTTTTAAATATTTTATTTACCTCCTTTAAAATATGAAAAAAAGAAGACGATGCAAACACGCATCAAGTCGATATCTAAAATGTGTTTAAAAAATAAAGCTAAAATGTTAAATTTCAGGGAGAAAATCGAGGAATTCTGTTTGTATGTGGAAGGCGGCCGCGAGTCCCATGGTGTGGTATGCTCTTAAGTATCTCGAACTAGAATGATATTTTGATTTGTCCATTAGTTTTTTATGGATGATTTATGGTGGGGGAGTCCATTGACACTCGGTACATTACACTGTTTCCTGAAGGGACTACATTAGGAGGGAAGCATCTCACATAACTGCAAACAAAACTCACCCACATCATGTATCTCATTTGCAATGCAGATTCGTGTAGGTAGTAGGTACTGTTGTGGTAAGTACCATGGAATCGAAAATTATTATTGTATACCCACTGCACCGTGGTAAATCTCAGTATTTAAGTCTATGAATGTGCGCTAAATGCGTGCGCGTAAACTAATGATTAGACTCTACTGACTATACTATCCCTTATCTGTACCTAATGGGGCACAGGCATTGATTTATTAATACACTTAGATATGAACTGAACCCAAAAAATGAATGACACTTCAACTCCGCCATACGCGTGTTTAGTAATTCTTTAGCCGCCGGCCGGGTCAGACGTCCAGAAAACAATCCAAAATGCCTTCCTGTGTCATGAAACCGTGTAAAAACCGTACGGGCGTAAAATTAACAAAAAAGATGGTGTTATTTATCCACATGTAAATGTTATTTTATATTTGTGTTACATAGCCTTAAATAAATTCATATTCAAATAGTTTTTCTTTCTAAATAATTACGAACAGCGCGTCTACAAAAAAAAAAAGTCATTTTTAGATGGATCGAAAAATTCATGAAAAGAAAATCACTTTCAAATAAATATTTAATATTGCCCCTCATAGGAAATCGAACCCGCGACCAGATGCATGGCAGCCCAACGCGAGCCTGATAATTAAGTATCAAGCACAAAAAACAAATCTTGATGACGTTACGATTTTTAAAAGTTTTGCGCCTACGTCACGGATTTCCCATCAAGAATACCCGCTGAATGCGTTTTCAATAAAAAACTCGTAGAGTATCGTTCAATTTTATCGTTGGAATGTGATCTGTTCATTTTTTGTGTCGTACCTTCGTAACAAATTATGTCACTGAGCAAGTTTTTACATGAAACAATTTATATTTTTTTTTGGGTGGTTATTTAAGAAAACTTTCGTAACCTACCTACAAATAAACTCTCGAACATGAAAATATAATTTGAATTCAATTCTGGGTATGTCTGAAATTCCCCATTCTTGACAACGGGTTTGGCAAATTACAGGACTGAATTTCTTTTGACCGAAAAAATAGGTACATTTTTTATATGAAGAAATATTGCTACCCACAAAAAATCCTAATGATTATTAGTTTTTAACAATGCATTTAAAAGACGCAAATTATTTTGATATATATATATGTATTGAGACATAACTATGAATCCTCATAAAATAAATAAACAAATAAATAAAGAAAAATCTTCAAGAGTCAGTAGATTAGATAGCCAAAAAAATCTATAGGTATCTTAAATCTTTTTAATAGCTTTCTATGTGGATTCCACAAATTGCCTTCAGGCCAAGCGATCGGCTGCCAGCTCCCGTGCATCCTCTTAAGTTTAGTCCCTTATGCCTCCGGTGAGCCTTGACCATACTTGCCTATTTTACAAGGCATCAGGTTCTCGGCGTCCCGGACGTCCACTGTTAATAATTGGCCAGCAGTTTGCGTCATTGAAAATACAGTTTTCATTAAAAAAAAACTCCCTCAGTTTATATACACACCACCATCAAAACAACCTCTTATAGATTAAAATTAATACAAAGAACATTTTTATTGATATTTTTATGGCCGCAAAAAAAGTCGTATTTATTATTTTTATATTTGTTACGTAGAAATATGTAGGTGGTATACAATAATCACCCTTACCATGGGGTGTTCGAGATTCAATACTTATGCCCCTTCGCAAGTTTTATGGGAAGATTTGGGGCTTTCTGGGGTATGTCCGAGGGTGGAGCTGTCAATACTCTTATGACAAATGACACCGTAAAGATTGTATATATTTTCCATATCATTTCACAGCATCTCTCTCGAGTCAGGATAAAGTCTAAGCTATCTTTTTACGGAAACCTTACGTGCCTGCCCGAACACGAAAATGTATCAGCTATGTGGTTAATGTAGTGTTGGGGTGATTTCATCCACTTTATTTCATGAAAAACATTTTTAGATGAAAATAATTGTTAAATGTTTTGTTTCGTTAATGTAGACAAGCGGATATTAATGAAGTTATAATTATTTGCTTTTTAATTAGACAATTAATAATGCACTATTTTCGTGATTAATCACCTCGAGAGCGCTGGGCTGGGAGCATGGAAATATCAAAATGTAGATTCGGGTCCAAAATCCATAGAAAATCGACGATACAAGGTAGACAAACGCTTGCATCAAACCATACATCGTAGATTTTCTATGATTTTTGGACCTGAATCGACATTTTGATATTTCTATTCCCACCCCCCATGACATGTGAAATGTTATATGTTCCTATGATGTACAAAAACTGGGCAAATGATGGTTTAAAATTAACGTTAAAATTGAGACGTATTTTTAAGCGGTTAATCAAGGATTTTTTTTTTGCTTTAAATTTATTTATTTTCATTTTATTTAAACCATCTCAACAGGGCAGGAGGCCCAACATCAGAGACAAACATCACCAACACCCAGACTTGAGAAAAATCCCTCTTGATTATTGTGTTCTCACCGGGAATCGAACTCAAAACCTTCTTATCGTGAATCCAGTGTTTTAGCCATTAGGTTAATAGAAACTAAATTCATACTGATAAACTGTATCAAATTATACTTGCATATGTATTTTGTTAAATTAACATCATCAGATTGTCATAATATCTAGTTTAAAAAGTTTTAATCTCTAATAATCATTAATTTGAGTGTTTTCATTTGTTCTGAAGGTCTACGAAAGTATTTTCAATTTAAAAATAAGTATACTACATTGAATTCATATTGTCATACGTCATAGAAAAAGCCTTTTATTTAGATCACGATTCAATAATATCTAAGGACATTTCCCCTTGAAGAAAGAAGAATAATACATAAGAGACCGAATAGGACATAAGTCGGGAGACAGGTTATGATGGATGTCCTTTCCTGAAAATTCTTTCAGGATCTAAACTTTAACCATTCAGCCGAAACACGGCTGTAAATAATGCACTTCCTCCTTTGTATATCACGGAAATGGACCGAAGGCAGAATGGGACACTAAAGGAAAATATTGTTGAAATATGCACCTATTTATGTAACGTTGTGAAACATAGATACTTCGCTCAGACATCTTTAATTATGTATAGATACTGTAAATTATGTATTGGTGTATGTTTCTACCTATATTATTTGGTTTCTACCTAATAAATAATCATTCGTTAGTTTACATATAACATGCCTTTATAAACAACTACAGTTTTCTAAACGAGGTTTTGACTGATCCTTTCAACGATTTAAAATAAAAATGGTAACAATTTTAAAATAAGCTATTGATGACACGAGCGTATAAAAGCGTTTTGTAGAAAAAAATTAAAAGCTGAGGTAAATGGGCTAAATTAAAGTTTTAAGTTCAGACAACTTTTACAGAATATAAATTTTATCGTTATTTTAGGTTTCTGCAGTTTTTTATAAACGCTTTGTTTAATTTCAGCAGAAAAAGCATTACATTAACCCTTTATCCACGCGAAACAGAATTTGAAAATATGCCACAAAACAAGCAACGTCTTTTTTCATGTCGACACGAGTGGTCGTGTCTTTAATTTTAAAATGAAATTTATTGATTAAACTTTGTAGCAATGATTGGTCACAGGATGTCTTGAAAGGATAAATATGAAAAAAGTAAGTATATTACATAGGTATTTATAGAAATATAAAAAAATCGACAAACCATGATACTATTACGGAGTATTCTAATTAATTAACATCACATTAATGTCGCGCGTTGGTGTAATCCTAGACTAACTTATGCTATGAAAAAAACATATAAAATATTTTTTTAATACCACTTTACACTCTATGAAAGTATTTGGAACCCTTTCAAATATTGAGTGAATCACCCTAAAAGATCCTACCGTATTCAAATCAGGATCAAACAAAACTTAACGCGGCTTTCTCGCACAATTTACATACTATTTCCTTCTTAAAATAAAAACCTGAGATCTTTTATAACGGTTAGGGCTATTTTATATTTTAAATAATCGATTTTTACTTACACAAAAACAGCGACGATGTACATAGGCGGATATATAATAGAAAATAAGTAGGTAAAAAGAAAGATCGGCAAATAGTTATATCTAAAATAGCACAAGTGATTTTTTGAACGCAAGTGTGTTTTAAAATAGCATAATACTTGTAAGTTTTATACTGTGCAGTAAAATACAAGATTAATAGTAAATTTTAAGCTCCCTTATATAAAACACATCAAAGGTAATAAATTAAGAAGCGTTTTGTAAAGAAGCCAGTTTCATAACACAAAATGATCCTAGAGCACACTTTCTACTAAGATAAAATTAAATAAAAAAACGTTAATGATGCATTTCGCATAAGGTATACCTTATGCGCTCTTTATACGGGACTAATTGTTAATATAGCCAATATTGTAAATATGTTATTTATTCTCTAAACAATGAAATGATCCCACTTTAAAGGGTTTAAAAAAAGCATTTAAAACCGGCATAAAATATATTGTACGTAATTAATTTGATATTATTTTTTAAAAATTACTAAGGATAGTATTCAAGCTGCGTATAGACAAATTATAGATCAGTCTACTAAAATTATATAATACAATGATAAAAAAAATCTGGAATTGGAGGTGACTCTTAAATTTTATTTGTGAAAGAGTGTAATTTTAATATATTAGCTAGGTACTTGTGATTTCATAGAAATCTTAGGTGATATTAAAAAATATTTGTCACCTACAAAATATTATGTAATTTAAATCCTATTCGTAAAAATGACTAATTCACTTGTATGTGCTGAAATTCGTATATTACGTGTATAGAAGGTACTAATAAGATATAATGAGTGCAATTTTAATAGATTTGCGTTAAGCTGTAAAATTTTTAAAAAATCATTAAAAATTTCTGTAGTTAAAAACCTTTTAAATTGAACTTTGAGAACCATGAATCACAATGCAAAAAACAATTCTTCCACAAATATATCTTTGTCGTTAGCAGTTTATATTTACCCTCGAGGTAATCTTTTTGAGTTGAACAAAAATTAAATAAAATTTAGTTTTCTTGATTTTTTTAAATGTAGCGTTTATGAAGGTTCAAATTATTAACCTTCCTATTATCTTTTTCATATCCAACGTGAATTAACACATCAGAAAACAGAAATTATCGTATTGCCAGTTTGATTTATAAAAAAATAAGTGGTAAAACTTTCACTGTAGGCAAATCTGTATTCCTTATAAGCGTGTTTATAAAATAAATGTAGGCACAATAAATAATTTTGCTTAGTCAATTTATAATGCAAACCATTCATTTTTCCCAAGTTTATTTAATATTTCATTAATTTGTCAAGGTCGAAACATTAGAAAAACTTTAAAAAAATTGGAGAAAGAGAAAGTTAAGTTAATTTTTGCAATACCTATTATTTACATATAATATTTAGAAATGTCTGGGTATGTGTACCTTTTGCGAGTCACAAAAAAATACAAATTCCAAAAATCATAGTTGTATGTAAGTAGTTATTGTTCCAAATGTAAAAAAATACAGTCCTAAGTAATATTTTCTCTGCATCATCCGTCTATTATTTTTGTCCAAGCGGTTGTGACACATTCAGGTGGGGTGTCTTCGACGCCTTATAAATTATTCCGAATAGATCAAAGAGCGTCGTCCACTGGCGTCGGGACGCGTTTCGCACTTGAGATTTGCATACAACTCACTTTTAGAGACTTGTCACTAGCACCAACCACCCTGATTACTCCGCGTACAGCCTTCCGAGGGAGGGGACACTTCCCTCTGTTTTGTTTGAAACCGTTAATTTTGGATTTGTCTTGGTAATGATTCACGTTGTATTATCGGAAATATTGTCAAAAATAAGGAAAAAATAAATTAAACCTGAGTTTTTTAAACTTATCCGCCTCGTGGTGCGTTTGGCTACCGTTGCGTGTTCGATCCCCTAAAGGGTCAATATAAAAATATTCATTCGATTTTGATTGAGGTGTATAAAGTATTTAATATATTGAACTATCTTGGACTGGTGGTAAAGCGTCAGGCATATCGTCTTAGCTTTACGCGATAAAATGATTAAGATACTATTCAATTGACGCACCAATGACTTGATAAACGTATGCACCATTAGGTGCGAATAAGGGAAAGTAGTAATAGTAGACCAATATTTACATCATTGTATACAATTTTATCCTAATTTTATTAAAGGTTCTGAAAAGCGCGCCGTTTTGTGGTTTAGCGGATGGAGTAGCAGACTTCGGATTCGAATCCCTGGGTACTAATGTTATGAGCGTGGTGTCAGAAACCTCACAACGTATATTTTTATTATAGCTGCTTGGTAATGGTCGCAATAGGGACATGGCATTATACCTCTTCAAATTTTTGAACCAAATCCATATAAGACCAATCTTATGGCGATTCCGTACACTTCTATCTTATACAAATATAGATCTAAGGATACACCCACATAATACCTACTACGGCCATAGCTTTATAGGTAGGCGGATCCTAGGTAGGTTCTACGACTCCGCTCAAAAATATTATGTAAATTTTTATTCAATTCCTTTGTTTTGCGAATAACTTCCCGTCTGTTCGTTTAAAGGGCGCTTTCAGCAGATTGCGATAGGGTGGGGGGAGAATGGAGTAAATAAGAGGCTATTTGTGTTTTCATTTTTCTTTGATTACGTCGTCCTTCAATTATAAGAATGGGATGAAACCGCTTTTCAGGACCTGTTTAAAGGATTCGGATTTTTCCTTTTGATTTTCGCTCTCCATGACAGAAAAACAAGTGGATTTAAATTATGTCTGTATTTTAAACGAGGATTTCACAAAGATAAATTACTAACAGGATGAATTATGATTAAATAAAACAATGTTATGTATTACTATTAACTGGTTTATTTTATAAAAATAGAATTTACCTAGTTTACCTACTTTACCTGGTTTCGGGAGTAACGTTCTCTCCCATCGACTGGTGAAAAAAAAACACAAAATTATATTATATTTTTTATAGAATAAACCAATTAATAGTAACACATACCATTGTTTTATTTAATCATAATTCATTATGAAGTGTTGCAAAGTGAATGCCGAATCAATGGATGTTCAAAGTAGATCATTAATTTAAGAAAAATATTTAAGTACCTACTTAAGTAAGAAAATCATTTTATATTTGTTTTGTGAAAATTTTAATACTTATGGGTACCTTTTGCATACAGTTTAATTCATCATGCGCACTTTATACAGTACATAAAACTACAGTTTCGTGTGCAGTTTCTTGTTCAGAAATCTATACAGTCTGTCAAGAGACACGCTAAATATCAATGATATTAATTTTCATAGACAAGTTATTTTCTTTCGTCCCTTGCCATGTCCAGATTTAGACCATTGTCTCAATTCCAACTTGTTAGAGGGAAACAGAATGATTAAAATGTATTAGAAAGTGAAAGATAGATATAGTTGTCATTGTTTCACTGCAAAATAAAAATGGAACATACAATTTTGACAGTTGTCTTTGAAATAGCTTGTCTAGTGTTAACTTAACATGTCTCAAATTAAAAAAAAAGTTATTATCTTATGCACACAGGAAATTGTTAATATAAACTACACAAGAATCTGTACAGTTTTCTGTCCCGTATAAAGTGCGTTAAAAAAATTAACGGGAAAAATCTTATTGTGAGTATGTTGTGGCATGTGAGACTGTCGATTGTATTTACTGTCGCTATAGGTAGGTACCTACTTAAAGGTATGCATCCCATGAAAAGTGGATATGGAAATAGTTATGACTATTTTTTGTTCAAATTTAGAAACCTTTTTGATTGGGATTGGAGTTTTTTGGAGGTTTATAATATAAAAATACAATTAGATATCGCGAATAAACAAAGATTAAAAGGTTACATTTTTTAAGCACGGGTTTTTTTAAGATGGCTTAGATACTGCGAAGCAACGTCCAAAGAGCCTTATTACATTTAAGCCATCAACATTATTTCTTAATAAAACCAAGAAGAATTACTCCCGCCGTAACGAATACATTTGAATATTTAACGAAGATTGATTAAGGAATTTTATGAGATTAGTTTCTTGGGTTTGCACTGTGGACTTTGTATTATCATAGCTGAGCTGATTCCCCTTTAAATAAAATCTCCGACGTTTTGGTTGCTGTGGAGAATCAACAAAAGAAAAACAAATTGAAAGATAACATTTAATTTGGTTAAGACTTGACTGCGTAATGCGTAACGGGGAGAAATAGCTTAGGTTAAATGTTTATTGTATACACGCATAGTTTTCAATACTATCACCACCCGATATTACTTTACTATTCTAACGAATTTAGTATTTAACTATCATAAGTGTACTATATACTCTAATTATCCATCATTAAGATACATTATATCTAATATCTAGTAAGTGCATCAATCAAGTGCCCGTGAATAATTTGCTGCGATTCCATTAGCTGCAAAAAAGGACACAAAGGAAAAGTAACTCCAGGTGAAATAATACTCAGCCAGTTTCTGATTACCTACTTTAGCATTTTCATTAGAATGTGAAGTCGTCTGTCAATAAAGCCTGTGGACAGGTCCTGAAAAGGAAGTATGAGGGGCTGGTGTGGGTGGGGTGGGAAGAGGGGAGGCATCAGCTGGAGCTTAATTTAATGAACTTTACTGCAGCTTTTTTTGGTGTGGCAATACTATATTTGCAGAGAAAATAGTAAATTAAAACTAGACACATAAAAACGAAATGAAAATCCTTCACTTCGTATTTTTTTGGATTTAAATAAAGCAATTTAAAGATTAAGATAGCGTTTTCATCAAACTATTGGTTCAACAGAAAAAATATCGGCACTGCTAAATTCAAAAAGGTTATATACTTATTTAAAATTCGAACATAAACAAAAATTATTTTAATTAATGCGTAATTTCTACGAATTAATGTGTTAAGTTGTTATGTTATTAACATAATAATAATAGAATGATGTTACTTTTTTACATGCATTTTACATGCTTTTTACTTGGGTCATAATACACATAATTTTTTAAACCTGTATTTCTGATAATAATAATATGTAACATATGGCCATAATATTTATAATTTAATAAAAAAGACAATTAGTTAGTGTTTACTGATATTTTAAATTCCTAAATAATTAGGACTAAAATGCAAAAAAAACGTTTAGTTACGTTGTAAAAACGCAATTTATTTTTTACAACGCGATGACAAAAAGTGACCTTTGTCCCCAGGTACATAACCTATGCAAATAGCATTTCCTCTCAGCGTATAAAAAATTAAAAAATAAAGAAATATTTCCATAGAAAGTATGAAATAATGGAGTATAGGTGTACACAACAAGACCAGTGGAACGGGTCGGTAATAAGAGGTGAGGATGGACCGTTATGTAAATCCAATGCAAATTTTTAGACATTAAAGCTTTCTAATATAAACTGCTCCACTTCTCCCCGCGTCCTTACTCTGCCCCTTGCCGATTACACTCCCACTCTTCTGATCTCCTGGTGTCCTGGTGTACTTTCCCCTGGTCTTCTACTCTGTTGATCTCTCGATGGACCTGACGAATCACGGCGACGTAAAATGCTACGGAAAATTCTAAAAAGGTTTTTGATGGTTTGGTACATGCGTACAAACGTTACCTTCTACATAGTGAAGTATATCCAAGTACCTACCTATAATTATTTTTAATTAAAATTTTAAAAACGTTAAATTAATTCATCAAATAAATATTGTTAAAACACCCAAAAAACATTAGAATTATAGTCTTCGAGATGTTTTCACTATGTAGAAAGGAACCAATTCAAATGTTCTCGAATCTATATTCGAAAAATAGTCTTACATGAAATCCAAAAACATATAATAGGTTTAATTTTAGCACGTTCCTTATTCAACCATATTATGCACCGCCAATGGTTTTTTAAAACATTCAATTTTCTTTTTTAAAATATGTATAAAAGGCGGCCTCCGAAGCGTAATGGCTAAAATGTGGACTCACGTTACGGATGTTACGGGTTCGATTCCCGATGAGAACACAAAAATTAAAAAGAGATTTTCAACTACAAGGTTTTTGTCTCTTGAAAATAATGATAATAATGCTACCGCAAATTTAAAAATAAATAATTACAATTTATGAAAATATAAAAATAGAAAATTTTAAATATATATATATTGATTGATACTATATATTTAATAAAATGAAGTAACATTCTGTTGAATTTTGAAATAAATATGTTGAATATTGTCCTGAGATTGACGAAAGCAAAATTTTTCTGCACCGAGGGTTTTTGTAATCTTCTCGAAGTTTTAAAATATATCTCTTCAGTGAGTCTCAGTCTTCAGTGTTGGGGATTTTCGCTATTGCATGTATATTTATGTAAATAACGTCGACTTAGTCAAAGTTGCCGCACGCCGGAGGCTTCTTTTTAATTAACGTAGAAAAATCCATTCAATAGCCTCGTCTTGTGAACACTTTTCACCTCAACTTTCACCCTAATGACTGCAGTAAAGCCTCGGAATTGCGATGTTAAAATTCTAGACTTTTAATTAAATTACTTGAAACAATTTTTCCTTTTACATTTTTGATAACCATTTTCTACAAATTAATATAATACTCATCATGTTCTAGCAGCTACTTAAAAATAATTTTACGATTTCATAAAAAAAACATAATTTAAAAAGTTAAAGTAAAATAATTCAGATTTTTTTTTCAGAGCGACAATTAAAAAAAAACTTATAACCGGTTGGTGAAAGAAGATATTGCTCAACAGCAGTAAGTACCCCTGTACTTGCAATGTACCTACATTAAATTTTAAATAAATAAAATATTTATGTCAAAAGTAACAAAAATTACATAAAAAAAAACAGATGTATGTATTTTGGATACGTTGAAAAAATTTTGCAGTCTACTTACTGTCTTTAAATTTTATTGTAACTAGGTTAAATAAATGAATAATATGTTATCCAATTTTTCAAATAATCTTTCTCATTCGTGTCTAAATATAATCTTTTTTGGTCGTTTAAAAACAGAAAGTAGAATCGAACCGTAAAATAAAAAAAGAGAAACCGCCCATCGCAAATAAATTTTGCCAGAGTCATGTTGTAAATGCCCCGCGAAATAATACTTTATTTAAATCTTGGTAGAAAAATTTATGTTTCAAGAAACATCTGGGCCTCTCTCGAACCTTCACCTCCCCCTGCCACCCTGGCCAGCCCTCCAGTGGCGGCTTTGTGAATTAAAACAGCCCTCCAACTTAATTAAGAGTCCGTTATTAAAGCGGCAGATTCTTCGCCATCTTTCCTCCGATATGACCACACCGAGAAATGGTATTATTACCAAGGGGTACCTTTGACTACCGGGATCAGAGAGTAGATGAATCAAGAACCCCGACAAAGTAATTTGAAATTATGCTACCCCCGTTTAGTTGAGATTAGTTTGTTTTATATGAGAAATAAATAAAGTCCAAATTCACATTTTTTAAACACACCTACTTTGTTTTGAGTCGTGATCCCGTGATTTAGTTGAACTCGTGGGTTCTGAATTAATGCGAGATTTTTACATTCCATCAAATATATTTTTGCTAGGAAAAAATCTCTAAAATTGAAGTATCTCCCTAGGTATTTAAAAAAAATTATCTGAGCAAAACATGTACCTTGCTTACGTTTTCTGATAAAAATGACCCAAATAGAGTTATTTTTAAATTTATTAGATGTACATACAATATTGTATGTTCACCAGTTGAAATCTGTTGTAAAATTCATGAAATGTATCAGAAAACATTCAATTTCTGATAAAAATGCCTTTAATCTATTTTAGAAAAAAAATTATTCAATTTTCGAACATTTTTACAAACAGTAAGTTTTATGCTACATTTTAAATTTTGAAAGTGTCAGATTATGCGTTTTACACTTTCAATTTAAGCTTAGGCTATGATGATCTCTGCGTAATCTATACATGATGTTTGTGTGAAAACACTAAAAATAAAGAATTGAAATCTATTTACGTATCAAAAAAGTATGCAGCATCAATAATAAAAAATGTATTCGATAGTTTGTCTCATACAGCAGTCAGCAGTCATAGAGATAAACACAATAAATAGTCACGGCAAATAAGGAGCTTATCGAGCTCTATGAGCACACAATCCACTGCACATAGGACTGGTACAGCGCGAGAAAAAGTTTAAAATCATCGTGTGAATCGGTCACGCGTTTTGTGCTAGCCGATAAAAGAGGGGATTAATAAAACATGTATTCCCATTATGTATCAGATAGCAAAATTGCTAACGGGTGTATCTAACATTTGTAAACTATGACATAAAGTATTCAGGAATATTGAAGTATACGGGATCGACGAAAGAACATTTACAGTACAATAACTAAGAGGTAGTGTGCTGTTTTACTGTAAGTCGAGTAAATATAAGATTTTAGATAGGATTTAAGACCCCTCAGTAAATTTTATTTTCATATAATACATAGTGTTGCTATTTTAAGTGATTTTTGGTGATTATGTATTTTTATGGGAGTTGGATTCTAAAATAAACTGAATCCTCATAATTTATTTCGCTTTCAACTTGACTTTATTGAGCTTCGTGAAATTCTCAATAGATACTTTATCTGCATTTCTGATGATTAGTGTTATTGAAGGTAGTATGACATTTAATATCCATAAACAACAAAAAAACCTTTTTACGCAGTTTAAAACGCATAAATTAGTAGCTTATCTTTGAGTACGTCTTTTCACAGAAGCATTGTGAAGTAGGTATCTTCTTAGAGGCGGCCAAGACCCTCAATGAGTTCTAGCACCAGTGATGATGCTGATGATGAGCACTGAGGTAATATTTTCTATAATATCAATAAACCCAATTTTTAAATACTTTATTCAAATCTTACAAAACTTACTGACGTTTTTTAACCCAAATGAAATTTCCTAGGTTGACATTTCCTAATGCTAAATACCATTTCACTAAAATTCGCACAAGGCAAGTTATGCATTATAGCGATTGTTATTAAACTGGTTAATCTATGATGAATGTTAATTTCGCCGAAGCGACATAGTTATTTATACAATATACATAATTTCAAGTGATTGTGATGAAATAATAGTGAATCTAAGTATGCAGATTTGTGAATAATGAGTGATATCCTGATCACCCAGTGCCGGCAGCGTACTTTGGTCACGTTCGTGTCCACGCACGCATGTGTCCGCATACAGTCGGCGGGATTAGGCTTACTGGGGCACACTCTTCTCCCGCCCCAGCAGATCTGTATTATTCATCAAAACAACAGCCACCAACTACAAAACACTATCATCGGCCGACTGTCGCTGCCGCTACCGCATATCCGCATATCAGCATATCGCTGCCGCGCACTGCTGAAGTGAGACATGATGCATTTTCTAATAATCTACTGCCTACTACTACTACTTTCCCTTATCCGCACCCAATGGTGCATAGGGCACTGCATTGGTACATCAAGTGCAGTGTCTCTTGATCATTTTATTACATGAAAGTAGGATGATCAGTCCAGTACCAGTCCAAGGTATCAAACATGAAATATTAATATGAAAATCACATGTTAAAAAAAATATTTCATATTGACCCCCTGCGGTAATCGAACCCGCAACCTCATGCACGGTAGCCAAATGCACTACCACCATGCTACGAGGCGGACTAAAACAATTCTAATAACCATAAGTACGATGATCAGTCTAGTCCAGGGTGTCAGATGTGAAATATTCGTGAACCGTAATTGAAGAATTATATCCAATCGATTCCCGATGGCATTAAACAAGGGACCTCACTTATGGTGCTCAACGTAATGACTACTACACCACGTAGCAGACGAATTGATTTTATAAGTTTTAAAAATAATATGGAAGTGTAAAAGTTCCTTATTCATGTATCATGTATCATGTATTGATGTATTGGTGATTGGTGCTTACACCTTACCTTAAAAACGGAAGTAATTTTTTTTTAAATATACATGGTGTAACAAAACTCGTAGCACAACCCGAAAACTGGCGAATCTACGAGACATCATATTTTAAGTTATATATGTAGTGACTTTTGAATCTGCTTGAAAAAAAATTCTTTTTACTTCCAATAAAAGCTTTCATTAGAACCGCAGATTAAGTAAAATTGCACAAACTCATATTAAAATGTTGTTTTTCATTTTGTTTTATTTATGGATAGTATTAATTTGACTAAATACATGATGGTTGAAAACAATTTGCAAAAATTCGTATTAAATTTTCTCAAAAACTATGGATCAAATAAAAAAAAAACTACAAAATCGACTCCAAATATTATGTAGAATCGCTGGTTTCCCTCTTGTACATCGAGTTTTGTTACACCATGTATAAACATAAACAAGAATATGCTTTCGCATCAACATCGTTAAAATATCTCCAATAATTATTTTTAGATATATTTTTTCAATAAAACCCTGAGCAAAGCAAAGTCATCCCTTATGATGTAGCGTAAAATATTGGTCATATCATAAATAACCTAACAAAAGGCGGCGGACGTATTAGGGAGTTCGGAATTGCGCGCGTGGCGGCGCTCTGTCAACAAAGATTAGCCATTGTGAGCGCATGCGCGCCGCGCACTGCGAAACGCAACCCCCAAAAAACTCCCGCGCAGTCACTCTTCGCGCGGGAAATCTCGACGCAATTAAGAAAAAGGCGTAAACAAAAAGGGGGCACGCGACTGCGCCTCGTGATCGAAGAATGGCATTTTAATGTGAGATGAAAAAATGACGATTCATATATCGTTTCCGAGCAATTAGTTTTTCCGTGCTTCCGTTCCTTCCCGCTAGATGGAACCGGCGGGATGCACTTTTTTAGTCTCCGGATACATCTAAATAAATATATTTTTACTAAGTACTATGGCTGTCATGCCACCGCTAAGGAATGGATGACAAACGGATATTGAAAGTCGTTAACAAAATATCGAGATACACAAGTATTCAATGTTATCTTTCCCACAAAAAATACTATCCTATGTATGTTACTACTAAAATCATATGTATGTATCTATCAATGAGATACCAAAATATATTAAAACTCCAAAAATTTCATACAAAACATTTAAAAAATAGTTTCTTATATAAGGGAATCATGTATTTTAATGAATTGCCCAATGAACTAAAAATTATTAATGTCTTTAAAGAATTTAAATTTTAACTAAAAAAACTCATTTCAAACAACTATAATCACTATCTTTTGCTTACTTAATTGTTTATTTTGCATATCTAGTACCTAGATTTATTTTTTAATTTACCTTACCATGATTACTACTTATATTTTACCTTGTTGTACTACCTATATTTACCTTACTATGATTACTACTTATATTATGTGTATTTTAGCGTAACCTCCCTCACCAAGCACAAGAGCTTGTCTTTTTTATTGGTGAGGTATAGCGTTATGTTTGTATTGTATATTTATTGTGATATTTAAGCTAATGTATTAAATAAATAAAAAAAAATAAAAAAAGAAATATAGGCAAGGCAAACAAATGAATTATAAAAAAAAAACTATTGTAAGTAAATTAGCTTGAAAAAATTGTAATTATTAGGTGTTTTACCAAACTTATTTAAGGGAACAATCTGAAATCAATTGCAATAAAAGACAGACCTAAGATATACCACAGTGGACCAACATAATAGGGGCCAATGTCGTCTAGCAGTGAGTGAAGAAGAAGTTATAGGCAACGTGAAAATATTGCGTTTTCTATAACTTGCCGCACGTTTTCAATTTTCCTTTTCACTAAAAAACTAAGATTATGGCAATTAGTTTATCTTCAACATCGTTCGTTCTTTTACTGATCCCCGGAGAATAACAAAAAGGGGTAATATAAATTAAATTGAATACGGGGTGTTTGGACTTCTCATTTAACTGATTGTTTTATTAGGATGATAAAATACATAAGAATGTTTTAGTTTCGCAGAACCGGCGTTAGGGGCGCTGCGCACGTGGCTACCGCCGCGTGGCGGAGTCCCTCCGCTATTGATATATTGGCGTGAGTTGTTTTGTCGGCCATTACTGTAAGTTATTTATTTTCTCTTTGTTGTACTGCCCGGCTACTGTTTCGGAGTCTTGCTGCTTTTTTCTCTCCCATATTTGTTTTTATTGCCGAGTCACGGGAGGTGGAAGGGAGGCTGGAGGCAGGAAGGTTTGTAGTATCTTTGGATTTCGTGATACAGATGCAACTCGTGATTTATTCGTTCGTACTGTAAACTCGAATAAAATGTGATTGTAAAACTTTAACGTGCTACAAAATTATTTACGATGCCGACAATGTTATTAATGATAATAATTAAATTAGAAATAAACTTCTCTGTATAGTGTGAACTGCTTCTAAAATTGAGTAATATTAAAATAAAATTGGGGTACAAAATACGTCTCAGACGTCCACAGTTTGCGGGATGGAGGCTTGACATTGGAGGATGCATGGGAACTAGCGGCCGAATGCTCGGTTTTAAGGCAATTGATGGAATCCATAAGCTCCACATAGGGATCGGATATGGAATGATGATGATTATTATATACTGTTTTTTTAATGTTAATTTATTTTAATAGGTTTTTAAGACAAAATTTGATTTATTTGAAATGGTGATAATATGGGCCCAGAAAAATGTCTTGAGATTTATTTGCGAAATATGGTGGCACATTGATATATAATACATTTAGATGGGCCTTGCAGAATAAATTGTTTCTTGTAATGACACGAAGTCTGCACCCAATACTCTTACGGGTCGACCTATCGAAAAAGCAACACACCGTCAATGGGCCAAGTGTAACATACAATAAACCCGTTCCTTACGATTATGAATTTGTATCTAAAATGTCTTGTGGACGGGCTGTTTGCTATTATTTAAGAAGAAAACTTTTGAATAATAATTATATTTAGGGCTATGTAAAAAGAATATAAAAAAAATGTGGAAAGTAGCACCATCTTCTTAATTTTATCCGTACAGTTTTTACACGGTTACTACACAGGAAGGCATTTCAGAATGTTTTCTGAACTCCGACTCTGCCGGTGGTTAAAGAAATACTGAATATGTCTGGCGGGGAGGGGTAGTTGAGTGTCATTCATGTTTTGGGTTATTCTAATAAATCAATGTATTAGTATATAAATTAATATATTATACTACCTACGAAAAAAAGAACAGTAGGCCAAAATAAGTTCAGGATCCGTTATGATGAACGATATATAGTTTTGTTGTATTATTAAAATATTACTAAATAAAATATTTTAAAAAAATAATAAAAGTATCCGCCACGGTGGCATATGCTAGTATGAGGGAGGGGGGGTATGTTTCATTATTCTAATATGAGAATAATAAGTTCAGGATCCGCGGATTTCGCTTTATCCTATTGGTATCGTATGATGATGGATGGAGACTGATCGCCTGTCCAAGTTCGGCCGAAACTACCCTTGGACCGTCACCCCCGTTACGGGGAAGTATCGACAGGGGGTGGAAATCTTATATTTTTAAAAGGGTGGAATTTTTAAAAGTAATTATCTTTATTGGTCATTTTCGAAGTTCTTTTATCCATGTTCTTTCAGTTCTATCTTCAACGTCCATATTTGTAAGATGTTATCAGAGGAGTGTTATAACTAGTTTAATGTATGTGTGCCTGAAGCCAGGATTAGAATTTTTTGTGTTTTCAAAATTATATTACGAATTTAAATAGGACACCGATTAAAAAGTAATTTCTGTGAAAAAAACTGGAAATTTCGGCAGTTTTTTCAACTTTGAGGTAAACTAAAAAATGCAGTTATATAAAAAAAAATACGTAAAGAACAGCTCGAATTCTAGGGAAATCTGTGTGCCAATTTTTAAAAGTTACACAAACAATTTTATAGTAATTAACTAAATTCTTTAAAAAATATGAGCTAATTCTAATATTTGATGCTGTTAGATTTCCGCATTTTGAAGTCTTAGATCGTAAGTGAAAATATAAAATGTTATGTAAGTAATATATATTGAAGAACACAGTAAAGTTGTTTGATATGAATATGATACAAAATATGAAATCAAAACAGGTATGTCAGGATTATAAATATAGGAAACGGTTAATATCTTTGGAGCCGATCAAAAGATCTAACGTAGGACAGTAAGGGGTGGGGGGAAGAGGGTGTGAATTAGATTGTAAATACAGCGAACCTGCTCGGGAGGGGCTGTTTCTAGAACCAAAACTCATTACGTTTGTCGATTATTCATGAAAATAATTTATATTCAGGCCGGTAACTTGGAGATGAAACACGAAACACGCAAACCACCACCGCTGGAACTATGCGAGAGTGTAGGCCGAGAACTAACAGCCATATTCTGGAGTGGCCATGGTAGGTTCTGCTAATAGTGGACCAGTGGTGATAGATTACTGGAACTTTCTCCAGTCCTGTCTACGAAACGGGACTTAAGCCCACTTTTTACGGGACAGTTTACTGTGCAGTTTCTTGTTCATAAAACTACACAGTTTCTTGTACCGTTTTCTGACCAATAAAAACTGCGCGGTGTAAATTTTACATTTACACGGCACAGTTTACAGTCTGTAGGCATACGCAGAACGCGACGTCGGACCATAGAATTCACAGTCGGACTGCCATAAATGTTGCCATACTAATATTCTCATTCTGATTTTTTGCAGATTTATCGATTTTGTGGAGATTTCTCGAATCTACTGAAAATGTACAACCGATTTACCGATTTTGTAGTCATTTTCATTTTAAAGCATTTATTTTATGCAATTATAAGCGCAGATAAATTCAACATATTATTATTAATAACTTTAGGAACTTCTACCGATTTTACAATTTGGCAACATTACTCATTTGTCAAACAGTCGTTATTCGATATTTTGAATTTCGATCTAGGATTTCAGTTCATATTATTTATTACATTATATTCATATTCACCATCACAAAAATTTATCTTAGTTTTTTTGTAATATTACCGATACTATTTAATATTATACGTATTATACTGTCGTAATCGCCGCGGGTGATGCGCGCGCCGAAACTGTGTGAAAAAATGTGTGGAATTAGCGCACAGTGAGAATCTGACACTAGCACACAGTTTTTCATCCAGTTTTAGCTTTACTGCACAGTTTCCTGTGCTGTCTGAAAACTGTCCCGTATATAGTGGGCTTTAATCTTATTGCTACGTATCCTGTTACATAATTATTTCAGCGAGATTAATTTGTCCCCTGTGAGTTATGAAATCATCATGATGACTGATCATCTTGCCTTCATGTAACAAATGATCAAGATTCACTGCACCCGTGTATCGATGCAGTGCCCTATGCACCATTGGGTGCGGATAAGTGAGAGTATTATTAGTAGTAGTAGAGTTATGAAATATATTTATAAATACGTCAGAAACATTATTGTAATAATTATGTGATCTTTTTTCGAAATTCGTACATTTTGAACTAACTACTGACCGTTACGCCAGTTCTCCGAAGGGGTAGGCAGGGAGAATAGACCATTTTTGTTCCACTCCGTCCTAGTATACTTCCCTTGCTTTCTCCACATACATACATCTCATGCACGCACGTCGATTTTGAAAACTATGTATTTTGTATCATCTTATTGTATTTGCAAAATCAGATAGATTAAAAAAAGCTACGGGGAAATAATAAGACAAATTTTTATTCAACATCTAATTAGTTAAATTTGAAAGATTCATTGATCTTCTTTGTAAGGTTAAAGGGTTAACTTATTTCCTTAAAAGATAATAATATACTAAAACAGTTCTTAACTATTTCTACCTATCTGTACCCAGATGACCAACGTATCTGCATCTATATGTATCGCAGTTGTGACGCGTATATGATGGTAATCGGTAAAATTTCTTTGATAAAAATTTACCGATGGCCGTCATATGATATAGAATTTTGATTTTGAATAAAAAAGGAATAATGCAATTATTGAATGACCTACAAAAAAATATATACACAGGTAGGTACCAGATAATAAAAATAAGCGATTAATTATCTGCTGAGCGTTTTATCTCTTGGTTAACACCTTGCTTTCCTTACTCGGTACTTTGTTTTTTCATCCCTAATGAAATTCCTTCTTTTGCTTTGAGAAAAAAGGCGCGGCTAATTCTGCTTTAAACTTTTGGAAAACTTCGCGTGAAGATGGTAAAGTTTTCTTGACTAAGTATTATTAAGCAGGGAGAGAACAACTTGAATTCCAAAATACATTCACCTCCAGCGAATCCCGAGTTACACGATCTTTTTTAAGCTTCTTACTATAATGGTATCTAACTTATTCAAATTACAGATAAGTGAATTACGAATGCTATAAGGTAGAAAATAAAGAACGCATATTTTAAATATAACCGCCTTAATTAAACATCCTTCGATAAGACTTTAAAATAAAAATGCATACATTTATTTCTGTTTATATTTCACACGAATTACATTCACATTAATCTAACCGCCTACTAGTTATCCTAAGAATGAAGTAAACACTAATTTTACATTTAAAATAAATTTGTTTACACTTAATATTCGTAGGTCCTTTCTACAAGTTCAAAACGATGTTTTGACTAAAAGAAAAAAAAATCCAAGGGTAATAACCGATGCTGTAGATATATTGTAGATATTTACGAATCAAGGAATCATAACATATAATATGTAAATATGTACGATATGGAATCAAAACAAGGGTAGTATTCAAAATAATTTACTTAAAAGTTCTGTGTTATTGATTTTCGATCAGTTATCTTAGATTTTCGCGAATTTCCACCAACAAAGAGCCTTTTCCAAGAAAGCTAACTTAAAAATGAAGCCATCAGAATGATGAAGTGCCCACCTGTAACCGGCATCTGGTTGAAGGGACTACGATAAAAAGTTTTCTAAGAAAAATAAATTATATATGAATATTAATATAACGCAATATCAGGACGAAAGCACACGGCCATATTTTATGGTAAATAGTCTTTAAAGCGTTATTAAACCGGAGAGGAAATATTAAAAACGCTTTAAGAAGATGTTTGCCCAAATAAAGTGGGTGGAGAAGATTGTTTCCCGAAAATTGAGGAAATTTTTAAAAACTTTTACCTTGACAAGGGTTTTGTTTTCTTAGCGAAATCAGTTATTACCGAAAGAAGCTATGCTCAAGGGATAAAGCAATATATATTATAATATGTACTTTATGGAAATTAGGCAAAGTAACCTATGAAGGATAAGATTATGTTAGTTAACTAGTTAGTTATTCAGCCCGTTGAGGTCCACTCCTGGACATAGGCCTCCCCCTGCCGTCTCCACTCCTCCCGATCCTACGCCGCCCCCATCCACAGCAGACTTTCTGATGTCGTCCACCCATCTCATCGGTGGACGTCCTTGAGGCCTCTGGTTTCTCGG